>CAUYPK010109484.1:0-26824 GCA_963574355.1 Loris lydekkerianus
TACCTCTTTCATGTTTACATGGATGGAGCTGGAACATATTCTTCTTAGCAAAGTATCTCAGGAATGGAAGAAAAAGTATCCAATGTACTCAGCCCTACGATGAAGCTAAATTATAGCTTTCACATGAAGGCTATAACCCAATTATAGCACAAGACTATGGGGAAAGGGCCAAGGAAGGGGAAGGGAGGGGGGAGGTTTTGGTGGAGGGAGAGTAGTGGGTGGGGCCACATCTGTGGTGCATCTTAGAATGGGTACAGGTGATTGCACTAATGTACACAGCTATGATTTAACAATAATAATAAAAAAAAAGCCCAAGTGCTCAAGTACTGAATATTACTGTCAAAAGGATTTTTTTTTTTTACTTAAAAGACCGAATCATCCACATGATATCTTACATCTTAGTGAACTACACAATGTAGCCTACATACCTATTAGTTCCATTTAATGGTCCATATCTGACAGAACTTAGGACCTGATAGCTGCTGTTATTTGTGTCCTAGGCAGCATGGATGGAGGTGAAGGAAACTGGTGAAGCCCAGGCCACAGTCACACAGAAATGGGTCTTTCTGAATCATGCAACTACTTACTCCCTGAGTGACTTTGTGAATAATTTAATTTCTAAGGCACTCAGTCTTTCTCAATATTTTACTAATAATAACAGTGACGATAACAATAGAATAATGGGAACTTTCCCAAGGAACAAAGACTGTCACACACTGTTTTCCTTTCCTGTTGCACGCCATAGGGTCTCTCATCCTTTTGGAGTATTCTGGAAAATCATTCTCCTTAAAACAGACTATTTCAAAAAGGATGAAGACTTTCAAATAAAATCACAAAGTCAGATTCTTAAATGTAATCTTTATTCCTAAAAATAAGTATAGTAATAAGCCATATGCTGCTAATCATCTAATAACCAAATTTGTATTGGACCCTAAAACTTCCATAATTATGACACATTTTCCTTCATCTAAATTCTCACTTCGAACTTATCCATTTACAAAACAGGAAAGTAATACATTACTGTAAGAGAGAACTAGAGAATGTGCTTCTTGGCTCAGATATGCAACCCCTAAGGGTTAAATGATTCTTAAAAAATGCTGGCGGGTTCGAATCCAGCCTGGGCCTGCCAAACAACGACAACTACAACCAAAAAAAAGAAAAAAAAGAAAAAACTTCACAAATGTTTGTTGAGGTTAATTTAGGTCATGTGCCATTGGTAAGGGATTATATACTGTAATGTAAGTCAGAAGATAATTGGTTTGGTCCTTGTTGTCAGAATTGTTGACAATGACTAAAACATATGCTTCAATTTTACTATGAAAAAGAAGCTAAAATTTTAATCTTTCACAAAAAAGAGCTCTTGAAATTGTGGACTGTCTCAATGCAACCTAAATAATGTGAATATTTATTTTTTTATTCATAATTATTTTATTAATATAGACAATACTGATTAAACCATTCCTCAAGGTAAATTTTAAAAACCTTAAATTATCTGGTTTATCTCCCTTCAAGTAAAATTAATAAGCTTTTTATTTGGTGCCTCTATACTCATCTAGTGAGAGTAGTAATTTATTAATTTCCACTAACATTTGGAATTTAGTAGCATAAGCAGTATCTTAATTTTTTTGAAGTATCGTCAACTCTCAAAGTTCGCCAACCAACATGGCTTATTTGTAGAACTTGATATTTAAGGTTCAGCCTTATTTTGGAAAATAACCCTGTCATTATTATTTTATTTTACTTTAAAAATTCTTATTTTGGCTCAAATGTATTTTTTAAATTTTTATTTTCATTATTATTTTCACTTTTACTGAGAGGCATTTCTGAATAGCTCACAGTAAAAAAAGGAGATTTAGCAATGCTCCTTGTAAAGTGAATCTAATAGACAAAATTTCATATTGCTACATGGATTTGCTCCATACTGAGGAAAATGAACCAAATTAAATAGATGAATAAAAAAATAAAAATAAGATTATAATGATCTTTTTCAAAAACTAATTGCCTAGTTTTCCTAATAGGAAAGCTCAAATATAACTATTTTCTATAGTATTAAAAAAAAATCCTTTCCTCTTTCCTGCTGCTTGGACCAAAAAAGTAATGAAATAAGTTTTCCTCTCTTTTTCATTTTTAATTAAGTTGTAAGCTACTTGAGAAAGAACATGCTGAAGTCTTCCTGTCCAGCGCGAGCACTGTTTCCCATTTCCTTGCCACTTAAAACAATTATTTTCTCATTAGGTTCTGAAATCTACACTGAAATTAAATGGAGATTATATTTTAGACTTTTCCAAATATAATTTTTCCATTTCTAACACAGTGTCTTGAACATCAGGTATAATTTTACATTTTTGAGCGAATCGTGACTTGCTTATTTGATTAAATCATACAAAATGGAAATTCCACTCAATTACTCCTTTCCTAACTTGGGAGTAAGAACAAAATATAAATCTATCCAGTGAATAAATAAGACTATTATTATTTTATTCTTAAACAAGATAATAAACTTAAAGTATTCATTGTAGAACATTTCATTCCAGGTAACTTGTAACTTTTTCTATCCCCTTTAATCCTAAAGAATAATTAATGTACAAGTAAATTATTTATAAACATAAATTTATTATAGACATAATGTCTTAAAACGTTGTCTTGAAACATGATAAACATTTGTCAGTAATAATCTAGAAACATTTTTGAAATTGCTGTTATGAATGGCATTGCGTACACACACACACATCTTGCACCCACATATAAAGTCATCATCAACACCCTGTACAGGACTTTAGCTGAGTTTTGAAGGCTGATTTTGCATTTTATCATAGTGAAAGTTATCAAGTATTTTAATAAATTCAAATCATAGCAACTGATTATACTATTAAAAGAAATTAAAGAGCCCTTGTGGTATATTGTGAATTATATTAATTGCATTAGTTTTCTACTTTAGAGGAGTAAGAATAATCTTTTAAATAGGAATTATTTCATATTTTTTAGAGTTAACAATACTAAAATTTACCTAAGCATTTTTTGTGTGGTGTTAATTTTATACCGTCTATTTGCCGATAGTGACTCTACTGCATATATAAATTACGTATAGATATACAGACATGTCTTATCTGAAATAGTATGAGACCATCCATAACATGGTTGGAATGTATGATTAGTTTAGATCTTTCTACTTACCTTTTATTTTAAGGGAAGGGTTTATGCATTGTGCCACTTATTTATAATCTGAAGTTCCTCAGAGCAGCCCCATTCATCAGGATTAATATTCTAAAAGCAAAAGAATCCCACAGCTAAAACACAGTGGGGCACTTTAAAATGTTCTTCCAAATTTAGTGCTTGCTAAATGTTAGGCCCAGGTTCTCTGAATAAAATTTTCTCTTGGAAAAGCAGACCCTTGAGTGGTGAACAAATGGCCTATTTTTTCAATCTAGTGCTGAGTTAGAATTTAAAATGTGGAACCAATTTATATGTTCAAAATGATTAAGGTTGTTTGCGGCAGTGGAATTAGTTTTGTATTTTTAAGAACAGTGAGGTTGGCAAATTTGGGTAAAATATCCATATAGCTGTTTTGAAGAAAATTGACTATGGCATGTCTACATAAGCCTAACGTTTTCTGTCTTCTAACCATTCCTCCTTTTCAAGGCTTTTATAGAAAATAGCAAGTTCTTTGAGCAATATGAAGTGACATACCAGATCTTGAAACAGACCGCTGAGATGTACGTCAAAGCAGATGGTTCAGGTAAAGCATGTTACAGAATCGGTTACTGTGTTGACTGCAGCAGAATTAGAACCTGTAGGTTTCTCTGTGCTCAGAGCTTTTGTTTTTTCTCTGCAGAAGCTTTGTGTGACCATTCTATTGGCCTGGAGAGCGCACACTGTATTCCCTCTCTTTGATTTTGTGCAGCACCTCACCTACATGGTCACACGCCTCTGTCCCTCGGTGTGTGTTCTTTTAAGAGAAAGCAAAATGTGCATTCATTTCCTAAATTGCAGTTTTTCAACCTATTTTCAATTCTAAGTATTAAAGGCAAACAATTGGAATAACCTGAATATGGTAATCAAGTAACTAGGAGCTTAAATTAAGGTGAAGACTCAATTTGTAAAATATGTGTGTTTTCTAAAGTCTGTCATATTTGTTGGTAATAAATGAGTGTTTGAGATGGATACTATGTCATACCAGTGTATAGAAGATGTGTAGGATTTAAAATATAAAATAAGGATTACACTTGGTTTTATCTGTTTCAGTGGAGGAAGCTGAGAATGTGATGAAATTCATGAATGAAACCACTGCTCAGTGGAGAAATCTCTCTGTGGAAGTGAGGAGCGTGCGGAGTATGCTGGAGGAGGTGCTCTCCAACTGGGACCGCTATGGCAGTACTGTGGCGAGTCTTCAAGCCTGGCTAGAGGATGCTGAAAAGATGCTAAATCAGTCTGAAAATGCCAAAAAGGTAGGATTGTTCACGCATCAGGAAAAGATGTGGATTTAGAAATTAGAAATCAGACAGGGTAGTTCACTAGGGAATGTTATGTATTTGCAAGTGTGGCTCAGGAATGCTGACTGTGACTGGAAAGTTTCACTTTAAGGTTAGTAAATTATTTCAGGTCAATGAAGACACTGCTTAATAAAAGCTTGTTAGAACAGTTTCCTGTCTGATCACTCCTGGGTCTGACTTCACAGGAGCAGTAACTTATATTTGGCCCAATGAACCGGGCAGCAGAGGGCGCTATGCTCACACCGAGGTCTGTGCACGAAGGGGCGTGTCTGAGGCCTGGGCCCTTGATTTCCTGATTTAAATGAGGATGAAAACAACTTGGGCTAACGTTGTACTATGAGTGGTGGTGTGCACTAGGCAAACAACAGGGCCATCATGTTCTTATGCCTTTAGATATTCTTGTTAGATTTATCAATCCTCAGTCAAGGTCTTACTCAGCTTAGGAGTGGTTTCTGTTTTTGTTTTTTTGCCAGGATACGTGTTTATATGTATCTGCATGTAAGAGTGGCCGTTTTACTTTAGCCTCATGTACATGTGAATGTCATATGAAATGGACTTATTTCAGTGTGCATACTTTGTAATGAGTGGTTGGTATTTTCCCCTGGGGGAAAATATATATATTCCCCCCCCCCATGATATATGATATTAAAATGCCAGTCTTCCTTTAAGAAGTGTAGTACAGAATTAGAATTACTGCTTGCTATCCAAGGTTGGATCATCTATTATTATTTGCACAGGTAGATGTATCACTTTCAAATGTTTTACTATTCTCTATTTCATATAGATTAAAAATGCTTGTGTAACTGGGGAAGGAGATAACTGTGTACTCACACAGATTGTGGCTTTTCTGATCAGACTGGCAGTGCCCTGGTAGATGTCATATGTGTTAATTTGATCCAAAGGAATGTCACCAGCAGAAACAGAAATGTTCTCATCTATTTATATAGGAAGTCCTCCCACACATGGATTATGAAATGAATTTGGAATTATCTTTAGTACCCTTGGTCTTTACTGTGGTGTGTGTGTGCGCATGTACAGCATACGTTTAATTTTTAATGAGCTGGAAACTGCTTTGTAGCCAAGAGTATACCCTTAAATAAGAAAGGTTGTTATTGTATTAAGTGTTCTTAACCCAGACATTTATATTTTTTCTTTTCTTGGTTTATCTCCACGATTGTTAGTTATCTTAATGTACTATATTCAATTTTTAAAATCAAAACTAACAGGCCAAAAATTTGTTTCAAAATTGTTTAGAGAAGACTGTACATTTCCCAAATCTGTTATGGCTTTTGTATGACCTTGGCACTGGTATTTCTGCATCAGTTTGTTACACTTACCAGAAATTCAGCTTTTTAATTGTAAAAAAGGAATAACAAAAAATGGTAATCATGCTTTATTTTGTCCTCAGCAAATGATATGGCATAGATGATCTTATAAAAAGACACTTGGTATTCCTTGGTCATATTTTGAAACTCTTTATTAAAAGTTTGCATTTTTAGTTAGTTGGGTGTGATGGTATGTACCTGTAGTCTCAGCTATTCAGAATTCTGAGGTGGGCGAATCATTTGAGTTCAGGAGGCTGTAGTGAGCTATGGTGACTCACCCTGGGTGACAGATCAAGGTCCTCCTGTCTCAAAAAAAAAAAAGGCATTTGAAAAGATATTTAAGATTTACCTTAAAATGTGCACAAATTTTAGAGCCAATATATTTCTCCCCCGAGTCACTCTAATGTCAGTTATTAATATTTGTTTGTGGTTTACAAAGTCGTGCCTTTTTTATTGTTTAGGACTTTTTCCGAAACCTGCCTCACTGGATTCAGCAACACACTGCCATGAATGATGCTGGCAATTTCCTAATTGAAACATGTGATGAGGTGGTTTCCCGAGACCTTAAGCAGCAGTTACTGTTGCTGAACGGGCGCTGGAGGGAGCTGTTTATGGAGGTCAAACAAGTACGTCCTTCAACTCTGTAGACACTCAAATGTGTGTGTGTCGTCAATACTGTGGTCAGCAGTCTGTTTAAACACAATTTTATTTTTATAGCCTGGGCTTATTCAGGCAGAGTATAAATGTGTTTAAACCTGGTATGTTTTGTAGTCCATTATTCATTCTTTTCCATTTCTAATGGACGAACGTGAGAGAAATGCATTAATTTGATTAAGGATTACATGGACATATGGAGCCTACTTATATGGAATGATTTATGTTTCAAATCATAGTTCTTTATTTTTATGCATTTTTTTTCTTATCAAAGGAATTGGACTTACTTCAAATTTATCTAGAATGAGAATCAGGAATTGGAGTCTTTCTTGCCAGATAACAATTCCAGAGAGTATGAAAAGTGAAAGTCGTGGCTCTTTCAGGCACAGCTCAATAGCTTTCACCATGTCCCCTCTGCCCCTTTCCTTAACAGTACGCTCGAGCCGATGAGGTGGACAGAATGAAGAAAGAATACACGGACTGTGTGAATACCCTGTCTGCTTTTGCAACGGAAGCCCACAGGAAACTTTCTGAACCCTTAGAAGTCTCTTTTACGAATGTCAAGTTGTTAATCCAAGACTTGGAGGTGAGGGGTTTCTGAGTCGTCAAATGAAAAGCCATTCTGCTGTGAAATGAAGATAAGCAAGGTTACTCTGGTTTACGTCTCCTGGCTGTCATTTTGACATGTCTGCCTGTGCTGACGGGCACCAGACATAAAAAATGTATGGAATTTTTTTAGATAAGTTTTCATCATAGAATGTAACTCCAAAATAGTTTCTCGATTGGGGGGATTTTTTTTCTGCAACAAATTTATAAAGCATCCGGGAAAAAAAACCAGGAGGCATCTATAGATAACACTCCCACATACATGCTTCCAACAATAAAGGATTAATCGCACAAATGATGGTATTTATATATTCTGAATAGGCTGCCTCTTTCCAAAATGAAGTAGTAGAAGAGTTTTTATTGACATGAGAAGATTTTATGATCTGTTGTTAGTGAGAAAAGCAAACAGTATCATCCTTTTGTTTTATGAAAATTAAAAACTGGAAACAAACACAAGGAACCTTATCATTATTGATGTAATGATAAGATGTTGGCTTTTGTTTCATGGTGTGAGAAGATTATAAGTAACGCATTATCCTAATATTTCTAATGTATCAATATCGTACAATGACAACATATGTTACTTTTCTAAGAAAAAAAAAAAACAAAAAAAAACAGCTGTTTAGTTTTTAAAGTCAGAATGTCCCCAGATTGTTAACATGCGTTTACATGTTCCACATGTCTAATGTTTCTATACTGGATTGACCTGGGTTTGTTTTTTTTAAGTATAAAGATGACTTGAGCTAATCTTGATGTTAATATAAGGAAAGTTTCATTTATTTGTATACTCTCAATATTACCTATATTTTAGTAATGAAGGAAAGCAAACACTGGACTCTCCTGCAGTTTGCTGTACATGTAGGGTTTTATACAGTGCATTTTGGGTTTTGTTCTGCTTCCTGAGGAATCCTGACATTAAGAGCAAGTGTGCCGCGTGTTAATCTAATCTAGCTGTCTCAATGATTCTTGCAGGATATTGAGCAGAAGGTGCCTGTGCTGGATGCCCAATACAAGACGACTGCAAAGACGGTGCACCTCCTTTCCAAAGAGAGCCCCCAAGAAGAAGCGAAGGAAATGTTTGCAACCATGTCGAGACTCAAAGAGCAGCTTTCCAAGGTGCGGAAATACTTTAATGCACACGCTGGGGGCACCAGCCCTGCCTACGGCGTGCCTTCTGCCTCCCATTTCACCCAAGGCCAAGTCATTTGCTTGTTAACAAGTCATGCTTTTGCTTCTTTCTGGGATTCTTCATTTAGTAACTTTGTCATGAATTAAAAAATAATAAAACTATGACACTGATGGCAGGTGTCACCTTTGGTAATTCAGAAGTGCTGTCACTATATTTTCATAGTGAGGTAAATTCTTTGGAGGGGGCAGCTAAATGTGATAAAACAGAGAGAGGGAAAGAAGAGAAGGGAGGAGAAAGAAGAAGGCATCAAACATTTAGATGAGAACTTTTTGAGTTTCCTTCGATATGCCTCCACTCTGAGACTCTCGAGGCAATTTTCTGCCAACGCAGCCACAAAGCAGTGGAAATTCTGCCCTCCTGATTTCATGGAGCTCCCCTCCAAAGGTTCCCAACCTTCCTAATGCCGTGAGCCTATAATACAGTTCCTCATGTTGTGGTGACCCCAACTATAAAATTATTTTCATTGCTAAAGCAGGAGAATTTTTCCTGCTCCTAAAGTAGCAACAAAAGTAATTAACTATAAAAAACTATATTAAAGGGTCGCAGCATTAGGAAGGTTGAGAACCACTGCCTTAGACTTAGAATACCTATATATTTATGTGCAGACAGCTAGAAGGGTGTGTGCACTAGACATAAGTCTTTTCTATTCTCCTGAGGGATTTTCTTTAAGAGCTTTGGAAGTTCCATTGGGATATTTGATCTATCTAAACTTGAATTTCAATAAGCTGGGATCATTTGCAAGGTCCATTTGATTGGGTATTAATTTCTGATAAAAGAGAGAAGTGATTATACAGGTATCTGTAAAGTTCATGTTCAATTTGTCTCTTTTAAATCGCACACGAGCCTTATGGACGCCCTGTCTAAATGGAAACATTGTGTGATGAAGAATTGAAAAACAAACAAACTAACTAAATAGGACAGAAAAAAAGGTAGAGAGACAAAAAAACCTATGTGAAATCAGTGGTGGACAATTAATGCACAATGGAAAAATTTGAAAAGCAAAAAGGGTAAAAATCATGGTCATAGAAAAAGGAAATGTTATCTATCAACCTGGGATGTATTAGAGTTTATGTTCATTTTATTTTAACATTTAAGATAGAATTATTGGTAATTCAAGGGTGATGAACGATAATGATGCTATTGGCTGCTAGCAAAATTTGCTGAAGAATGGTACAATGGAAAGTCAACATTTTCAATTTGATAACTTTCTAGCAGGTTTTAGGAACATATCTGGGCTTGCACATGTCAGCCTGAGTTAGGTTCAGTTTGTTTAGGGAAAACAAATTGTCTCCTCAAGACATTATGCTCTCTTATTACTAATTCAGATGCAGCATCTTGATAGATTTTGCTTTTAAAATTTCTTTTAGAGATAGGATTTCACTATATTGCCCAGGCTGGTCTCGAACTCCTGGGCTCAAGGATTCATATCTCACTTTTTTGAGTTGCTGAGACTACAGATATAATAGACTCTCTGTCGCACCCAGGAAAGATCAATAAGCACACTAATTTATATTCACACGGGTAGATTCTCTTGTTTTTGTTCCAGGTAATTTCAGCAGAATCCTGATGCACTAGAAGAAAGAGCACATTGTCCAGGCACTGCATCCCTAGAACACAAAACATCTCTGCATACCTACTTGAATATTTAACAGAATAACAAACTGTCACCCTCTCCCCTTTCTTCAAGGATTATTTTTAGTATATTCCTGATATAATTAGACATTATTGTCTTTATAGTCTATGAAAAACAAAGAATGGTTTACTGAGAAATACTGATTAATTTTCTTCCCTTGATTGTCTGAAAATAAAAGGGGGTAGGAAGTTGCTGGAGAATACGCAGACAGTTTCTGAGCTTGTGATTTCCAGGGGCTTGTGGGCTCATCATAAAGATAATGTAGATTTTTAAACTAGCAACGTTTTTTTCAAAAACAAGCAACAGGTTAGGGCTGCGCCAGTTCAGACTAGGGAGACATCCCTGGGAACCTTCCTGGATAAATTGGTATTTGACATCAGTGTTTGGGGCAAGTAGGATGTTGACGGGCAGGGACTGGGAAAGCAGGAAGCCTGTCTGGGA
Source organism: Loris lydekkerianus (assembly GCA_963574355.1). Classification (NCBI taxonomy): domain Eukaryota; kingdom Metazoa; phylum Chordata; class Mammalia; order Primates; family Lorisidae; genus Loris; species Loris lydekkerianus. The sequence goes on from CAUYPK010109484.1 coordinate 10,339, forward strand.
AGAGTGACTCAGCAGGTTTGTAGGTTTATCTGGAGTCAAAGGTTTGAGGAGGATGCTTGAAAATAAAGCCAAAGGTACAGCTTAATCTGGATAATGTAATAATAATCCGTGACTGTCTTAGGTCAGATTTCAAGACCAAAGTGAAAATGAGTTGATGGTTTATGAAGTGGAATTTGATGCCATCTGTCTCACTAACAACAATTTAGATGTAAAGTTCTATCCAGATGGACCATTCAGGTGAATTTTCGTGAGAAAACTTGGTAGCCATGTGCTTATTTCACTGCTACAGCATTATTATTTTTCTCAGCAAAATTTAACAAAATAAAGGAAATATCATTCAAGAAATGTCTTTGAATATTTTGTGAGCTCCAAATGACATTACTAAAGAAAATGTTCCTGAACCCTTTGAACAGCGCCAGGAGCTTGTGACACCTCATGAATAACCTTTCATGGAATTTTTGTCTTTGTGTTTTTAAAGGTCAAAGAGTGTTACTCCCCACTCCTTTATGAGTCTCGGCAGCTGTTGACTCCCTTGGAGGAACTAGAAAAGCAAATGACGTCCTTTTATGACTCACTTGGGAAAATCAATGAAATTCTAACAGTTCTTGAGCACGAGGCACAATCTAGTGCTCTTTTTAAACAAAAACATCAGGTAAGAAAAACTCCTTTCAGGAGACATAAATTAGTTTAATACAGGTGTGTTAAGCTGGAGGTGTTGCTTATAGTAATAGAAAATCAGTTAAGGCAAGGAATATTTTTCTAGAATGTTACTAGTAACTCAAAATGGCATCTTTGAAAATCATGCTTCACTTTTTAACCTTAAGAGACTCAGTATATCACACACTTAATAAATACATGTCTTGTCCATAGATGAAAACCCATCTGTTGTGAGTGGGGGGACTTAAGCTGTTTGCAAGAAGTCAGGCTGGACTCAAGTGCAAGCCAGGCTCTGTTCATCTGAACTAACAAGTTCAGTGGGTTGAGCAAAACTAGGAAGAACGGTTTGTTTTGAGCACCCAGATTCCCTTTCTGTCAACTGGGCAATGTTGTAAGCCGACTATACTCAGCAAGTATTTATGAATGACTGCTCTGTGCACATGTAAGCCATGCATTCCAAACCCCGAGTTCAGAGGGTGGGAAGTTTGCAGTGTCTCTGTGACATAGGAATATGCTTTGGGAATAGAGCCAAATTCACTGCTGTGTCTTCAAACAAGGGTACCCATAATCAAAGGACTTCCTGTTATCCTTTTGTTTTGCATTTATTTAATATCCTTATACTGTCCTTTTACCAATGAAGGTAGGGATTATGTTTTACAAAGTCCATAAAAAAGTTTAATGCAAATAACTTCTCATTTATATTTTTATAAATCATAGAAAACATATATACATTAAATTTCTTCATCTTTATGTTGACTTTCTTTCCCACACAGGGCTTTGGGCAGCATCAACTGCCCCACTAATTGATGAAAGAGTTAATTTCATGTTTTTAAAAATCATTGAAACATCATTCCTTGATACTTTGAAAATGTGTGGCTGTATAGATATATATTTATACATGTGTAAAATAAATTACTGCATCCATTTGCTTCTATAATCTATGTTTTGTGAGATCTTTTCTTTGCCTCTAGGAATAGGTCTGTTAAACAACCATAAAATTCTGAAAATGTATTCAGTGTGATAATCATTTTAGGGGTCTCATTTTTAGTAGCATATCTGTACCCATAGCAATCTCCTCCTGAGTGTTACAGTTGGTTGACTTGGTTGGTTGATTATAAATGAAACTATCCATCAGAAGAGGATGAGACTAACACACAGAAGGTTTGTTACTGCATTAATAGAAATAGACTCATGGAGGAAGCCAGCATCACTCAAGAGAAGAGAGTATCTGAGATGAGTCAGGCAGGTATTCGTATCTTAGATCTGACACAGCCAATTGCAAAGCCTTGATGAACTTTAACTTCCTCACCTTCATATGAAGGTGATAGTACTTGAGTTATTTGAGTTTCAGGCTTGTTGTGGATATTACATTAGCTTGATACTCTGTAACGTGACCAGCATATAATAGCACATAATATGCACTCTGTAACTGACAGCATCATTATCATCACTAGTGAAGCCACAGGGGTTCCACGTGTACATATCACCTTACTGACGTCACATCATATTGGACAAAATTATCTTTGAGACATGGTGCCATTTCCTACATCCCCAAATTCCTATGAATTGTCATCAAATAACCTTTAATTTAATAAATTATAATAATATTATTGTCAATAAATATTAATAATATGTCATAATATATTTTGGACTCGTGTTACTCTTTTATCTCCTTAATCTTCAAAAGGAAAAACAAAACAAAAGCTCTGCTCTTAATATTTACATCTAGATAACCAAAAATGGCACCCAAATGAGCCATTTGAAATCTTCTTTCAAATAACTGATAATGTTGAAATTCAAGTGATATAGATTCAAGCAAAAAATGACTTTTTTTTTGGTCTGTTCCTGAGATACTTCATTTAGGATAATTTTCTCCCATTTCACCTAAGTTGCTACAAAAGACATCATATTATTCCTTGTTATGGCTGAGTAGTACTCCACAGTGTATAAAATTAAAATTGTAACACTCAAAATACACTAATAACATTTGTTACCTTGAATATTGTATCTTGTATCTCTTGTAATTGCAGGAGTCAAATGTGACTTGAGTATTACAATTTTCATACAGTTTCTTTCCTTTCTTAAGGTGGGTATACATTTTTGTCACCCTCCTGGGTGTATGTGTGTATATTTGTGTATGCATATATGTCGTGTTTTCTTTATTTGCTTGTGAATTGACAGATCACTTAGGTTGATTCCACATCTTTGCAGTTGTGAATCATAGAAACCAAAGAGGAGGAAGGGGCAAAAGCTTACTTATCATGTACAATAAACACGATTCTGGTGATGGGCACAGAAGCCCCAACTTAAGCATTACACAAGTTAGCCACATAACATGAACATTTATACTTCATTAATACTTTGAAAGGGGAAAAATGCTCTCTACCTTGGGCTGGGCTTGATAATTTCCATGCTATCTACTGTGGAAGTAGCTGTGATGCCAGGCGACCAGTCAGAAGTGGGACTATGAGTCACCATGGTGTTTCCTTGTATAAATATGTCACGAGTAGCCAGTCTTCCCAGGCTCTCCAATCTGCTGATAGTTTTGAGTAGGATCTAGAGTTCACCATGACACGAATAAGGTTGGGAAGTTATGAACCTTAGGAATTCAAATATTATAAGTTCAGGATATACAAATACTGCATAGTTTGCTGCATCTCTTTCAGTAAACTGAATGTGCATTGGTATTAAATTCATTTAGTCTGATTAAAGCCTGGGATATAGATTGATTTTATGATGTTTCTTTCACTAAACCATAGGCCTGTCATCTGGTTGGAGGAATGCAGATACTAGCCAAATAATTGTGATGCGCTATCATTTTCTTAAGGTTAAGAAGATGTACATAAAATATGTTTAAATCCTCAAAAAGCTCTTTGTGACATTTAAATGCCTTATATAAAAAAAGCACTGATTTCAGTGATTATTTAAAATTGAGCCGCTTTAAAAAGAAATGTTCCCCTATCCTTTTGTTTTTACTTACTGTTAATTAAAAGCCTAAAAGTTACACAATATTGTCCTTATTACTTGTAGTAGTCACTCTCCTTTTTTCTCTCTCACTTTCTCTAATGAATAATATTGCTGTGGCTTTTCTTTCCTTGCAGGAACTGTCAGCCTGTCAAGAAAGCTGTAAGAAAATCTTGACACTGATTGAGAAAGGCAGTCAAAGTGTTCAAAAGTTTATGACCCTGAGCAGTGTGTTAAAGCATTTTGATCAGACGAAGCTGCAGAGACAGATTGTAGACATTCGTGTTGCTTTTCAGGTAATTTGCTCTCGGTGCGTCAGAGTTATGGGCCAGGTGAAAGGCAAGTAATCGTCACATACTCCTTCTGGCTAAAACATCGCACCTAACTGGTGTTTGGAATCCAATCATTTTTCTAGTTCTTTTATGTGATGAACATTGAAAAGAGTTCATTATTCTCATCATGACGACATATCTTTCTTCCAAGTATTTTTTAAATTAATAATACACTAACTGGACCGGGCATGGTGGTTCACACCTGTAATCCTAGCACTCTTGGAGGCCAAGACTGGTAGATTGCCTGAGCTCAGGAGCTCTAGACTAGCCTGAGCAAAAGTGAGACCCTGTTTCTACCAAAAATAGAAAAGCTAGTCAGGTGTTGTGGCAGGTACCTGTAGTCCCAGCTGCAGAGGAGGCTGAGGCAGGAGGATGGTTTGAGCCTAAGAGTTTGAGCCTGCTGTGAGTTTGAGTTTGCTGTGAGCTGTGACATCATGACCCTCCCTCCACCCAGGTCACAGAGTCTCTGTCTCAAAATGATAATAATCATAGTACTCTAAATGATACTTATTAATGAGAAAGCAGCATCACAGTGTGACTATTTTTTACATCAAGAATATGGTAAAGAAAACTGGAGATTGGAAGAAGCATGTTGAAACCAACAGTCGGTTGATGAAGAAATTTGAGGAATCTCGAGCAGAGTTGGAGAAGGTGCTGCGGATTGCTCAGGAGGGGCTGGAGGAAAAGGGGGACCCGGAGGAGCTCCTGAAGAGACACACTGTGAGTTGGTGCCTGACGGGGCACTTGACCCGAGCACGGGGACTAACGACCCTGGACGAAAGCCTAAAAGGAACATTTTGTTCTGATACAGAGGGAGGGGGGAAAATGAGTCAGGAAGGCCGAAACTTACTGGTGTAAGACCCAAAATCATGGTGCACAAAACAACCTCCAGAGAAATTGATGAACTGATCATGCTTACGCCCTGGAATAGTAGAGAGTCACAGGCTAATTCAGGTTTTCCAAATGACCAATTCATTATTTAGCTCAGAAGTTCTTATAAAACTAAAGAGTGTTTTAAATAGATAAGGTAAATGACTCTTTTGTGCTCATTTGGTAAATCCACCTTATAGTATAGATACTGTGTCACTTGATGTCTGGTAGCTAATGCTTGTCCCAGCATTGTGAAGCCATATTCATCATGCTTGTTTAAATTATGTCAGTATTGAGGACAGTAAGAATACATGAAAGGATGCATGAGATTACTGGCACTCTAACATGTGTTTTGAGTTATTTTTCCTGAAATTTCAGTGGATATTTGCATATATTGTACTCTCAAATGATGAATGCAATCAATGCATATGGCAGCTTTGCATGTGTACTTCTGAATCTGGAGAGATGTAGTCGTGTGTGTATTTACACGTGGATCATTTGAGTCTGCTCAGGCTGCCATGACAAAATACCATAGATGGTGGTGTAAGCAACTGAAATTTATTTTTTCATAGTTTTTGACACTAGAAGTCTGAGATCAGGGTGCCAGTATGGTAGAGGTCTGGTGAGGCTCTCTTTCTGACTCACAGATGGCCACCTTCTCCCTGTGTTCTCATGTGGCAAAGTCAGCAAGCTCTCTGCTTTCTCTTTTTAGAAGGGCACTAATCCCATTATGTGGGCCCCAGCCCCATGACCTCATCTAAACCTAATCATCTCCCAAAGGCCCCATCTCAAATACCATCACAATTGGGGGTAAGACTTTAACATATAAGTTCCAGGAGGGCCACAATTCATTCCATATGTGGCTCATGTGGGCACATGTGTGAAACTAGGAGTGGGTCATAGGGGACCATCAGAGCCTGAAATGCATTGCAGTAAGAAAATGAGGAATTGTGATGCTTGGTCTTGGCTTCTGTTCTTCCCTTCCCCTCTAACTTTACCAAAGAGGAACCAAAGCTCCATCACTATGGAATCAAGGATATTCTTTCAAATTTGAAAACTATAAAGAATTTTTTTCTAAAAAATAAAAATGTGCCAGTTGAATTTTAGATGTTGTGGCTGCTGACTCATAACTGTAGAGGCTGATAGTTCATTCCTAAAACTTAAAAATAGTGATTACCCTGGAGTTTGGGAGAGCACAGCAGCAGGCCAACCATTGTTTAGAGTTGTTTAGCAACATCCTAATGTCTGATGGTGCCTTTTATTCTCCCCAACGCTCTCAACCACCTTCCCCCTTGCCGTACGTATCAGGAGTTCTTCAGTCAGCTGGATCAGAGGGTGCTCAATGCATTCCTGAAGGCTTGTGATGAACTCACTGACATCCTCCCTGAGCAGGAGCAGCCAGGTCTACAGGAAGCCGTGAGAAAACTCCACAAACAATGGAAGGTGAGTCAGGATGTGACGGGGACACCATGCATCCTGAATAAGGGGCCAGAACATGAACATTGCAAAAGAAACTAGGAAATTCATGGAAAGTCACTACAGCGACTTCCTCTGTTAAAACAAAACGCTCCAAAACATGACTTAGAATAAGCCCTGAGAAAATACCGCAGAACTTTGTTATTCCTATTTTTTAGTAGCCTGAACTTTGTCATATTACTTGAGTACACTTTTTAGTCTCCTGATTTTCTTTAGCAGGGTGACAATGACATTTAACTTATTCAAGCAACATTTAGTAAGCTCATGTGAGTGAATCATGCCAGGTATACTACTGAAATTATAGGAAAAAATTATATGTATATGTGTAGTTGCTACCCTGAGGGATTTCACCACCAAGTTAGGCAGCAATGATTAAAAATATAAATAAAAACATTTCTTGGTTAAGGATTCAATGATGTACAAAACATAATCCTCTTTACCCAAAGAACTTTGAGTTCAGTAAGGGAGATGATCCATTGCAAGTAATAAGAGTCTAATATGTAAGTCCAAAAATGAGTAAATAATATATATATGAAAGACTTGAAAAGGGGAGGTGGACGGGCAGTGCCTGTGGCTCAAAGGAGTAGGGCGCCAGCCCCATATGCTGGAGGTGGCGGGTTCAAACCCAGCCCCGGCCAAAAAACTGCAAAAAAAAAAAAAAAAAAAAAAAGGCAGGTGGGCCCACTTGAAATAGGACTTTAAAAAAGAAGCAGGAATATGGGTGGGCAGAAGGGTGAGGAAGCTGTAACCAGAAGAGAGAATGTGGAAGAGTGTGCAAGGAGGCACAGGGACGCAGCCGGGTCCATCTGGGTTAGTGTCACCTGCTGGGAAGGACTGTGGGCAACAAGTCTGGGCTCGTCCCATCAAGGCAGCCTCAGACCCCACGTGTCAGATTCTGGAGGCAGCGGCAGCATGTGGGGGCCTTAGGGGGCCGTGTCCCTCACCTCGACGGGAGGAAGCCTTCTCTGACTACAGGTAGGGAGTGCTCAGGCCTGGTGGGAGTTTTTGAAAACTTTTGGCTGCTCAAACTCTCACCATCAGCTTGTCTCAGTATCTAGATTTTTAAAACCTCAGTAACAGAAGTTAAAAAATTATTCTCGTATATGTACAGGTGCGCCACCCCCCCCCCACACACACACACACACACACAGCAGGTAAAGAACTATCTTTAAATTGCTAAATTTGAAAATGCAAGCATCTTATAAGAAAAGATTCTTAAAGAAACCCAAGCTTTCTAAGATGCCTGTGAAGCGTAACATATCCAAAATGTGTTATGGAATAGAGACGATAATTGAAAGTTGCATTTTATTATACATAACACTCACACTAAATACTCTCGGATGCAACTTGTCGTAGCCTGTCCATAGACCCAGCTTATTTTTCTCATTGGTTATCTTGGTATTCTTTTAAAGGTAATCCTTCTAAATGCCACAAGACAGAAGTTAGTTAAAATGAATACATTGTAGGACTAAGGTAATGATAAAGCTTATGCTTCTATTTAAAAAAGACAGTGCTTTTGCAAGTATGGCCTAGGAAAAGAAGGATACAGCAAGTGTCAGTAGCCCTAAACTGTTTAATCTTGGGGGTTTTTTAACTAATGAGTCTTCCTCGTGTTCCTTTTTTATGAAGTGGGATTAATGTCTGTCCTTCCTGTCTCACGGGGTTGTTGACAAAATCAAAAGGGACACATGGAGGGGAGAGAACTTCTGCATGATTTAAATCTAAGTTCAAATTTGAGCTTTTCTACTTACCCTTGAGCCTCCATAGCCTAATCTGTAAAATAGGAGCATTAGTATTTTGCAGGGGTATGGTGAGGATTAAATGGGATAATCAATCACTGAGAGAACGCCTGGCCCACAGCAGGCTGGAAGGATTCACAGTGGTTCAAGTTCTTGGAAGAGCACAAAGTGGGTGTGGGTAGCTGAACAGCAGTGATGGAATCACATTGGCCCCAAAAGCCACATGTTCTGGGTTTTTTTTTTTTTTTTTTTTTTGGCCGGTTCTACTGGAAATATATGTAACCAGGAACATGATCCTGTGTTTCCAAATCTTCCCATGCTGTAGGATCTTCAGGGAGAAGCTCCTTATCACTTGCTCCATCTGAAGATCGAGGTGGAGAAGAACCAGTTCTTAGCCTTGGTAGAAGAGTGCAGAACTGAGCTGGAGCGAGAGAACACGCTGGTGGCCCAGGAAGGCAGCGAAAAGATCATGAAAGAGCACAGGGTATGTCCCCCTACCAAGGGCACAGCCATGTAGAGTCACATTGCTACATTAAAGGTATCGCTGATGCTTTGGGTCTGAGAAAAATACCTTCACTATTCTACGTTGATAGTCTGCATGGGAAATCTTTATTTGCATTTTCTGTGAAAATGTGAAATCATTATATGGCTTTTCACAGAGATTATAAAAACATTTATTGCTCATTAGATTTTCTTCAGTGACAAAGGTCCTCATCACCTCTGTGAGAAAAGGTTACAGCTAATTGAGGAACTGTGTGTGAAACTCCCAGTCCGGGACCCAGTGAGGGACACATCAGGAGCCTGTCATGTGGCTCTCAGAGAGCTTAGAGCTGCCATCGACAGCACCTACGTGGCACTCATGGAAGACCCAGACAAGTGGAAGGACTATGCTGGCAGGTAACCTTGGAACTATCCCCACAGCAGGGATTGTCTCTCTTAATTCTCTGAGTTCATTGCAAAACAAGAAATGAGACAAGCTAGAACTTGTATAAGTTGACCATCTAAGGGACTGTAACAAACTGGTCAACATATAGACGGGTCAACATAAGGAACCAGGCCTACTGCACTGATGTGTCCATGTGGTGCATGTCCAGTCTATGAAAATTAGGTCACCTTAAGAAGGTGGTCAGTATAGGGAAGTGGTCAGCTAGGGAGGTTCTATTGTATATCATTTTATGCAATAAAGAAAATTACATTATATGATCTTACTGATATTATAAAAAATGTTCCATTTGATAAAAAGAATGGGTTTTAGTAGGAAACAGGATGAGGCACTTTATTTCCAAATGACCCAGATGTTATCTCTTTGGGGCCAAGTTGGCCAATTCCTTTCTCCTTGATTTCTTCATATCCTTGAAAGGGGGCTTCTGCGTGAGTTGCTTAGTGTCTTGCCCTGGTGAGGACACGTGAGGCCAGACCTCAAGTGATCCCTTCCTTCCTTTCAGGTGTTCAAGCCCCGAGCCACATTGTTTTTCTCAGTTGAGCTCGCTCCAAGCATCTGAGCACCGTGGTGGCCACCCCTTGCCCTGGGTTGTATATTAAAGGAATAGTTTGCAGAAAATTTGTTAACCAATTTGCTAACCATTTGATCATTTAATTCCCAAGAGTGTATTCAAAATAGAAGACATGTTCTAACCACTCTGATCTTTTCTCTCTTCAATAAAGAAAGTGCTCACGTTATTTCAGATTTTCAGAGCTCTCGTCTTGGATATCTGGAAAGGAGACACAGTTGAAGGCTGTTGAGGGTGAGGCCATCAGCACTGACAACCAGGAAGAGCTCACACAGGCTGTTGCAGTAAGTTCATGGATCCTTGTTTACAAAAGGAAAATTGCCATTAATTAAAAAAATGAACTAGACAATCTAATGGTTATCCTTTTTTTTTTTTTTTTTCTTTCTTGAAAACAAATTATGCTCCCGAAAATTGTCTTTAAAATAAGACTCATGTTACTGTGGAGAAATGTAGGGATTTTTTTTTCCTATTGGATCATTGGTAGCTTTGAGAGTTAATCATTCTTCATGGGGCCTCCAGAGTTTCTTTAGCTAATCAGGAATCCTGGGGGGAAAACTGCCTGCATGGGTGTATAACCCACAGAGGTTTAAGAATTGTCTTAGAAACAAGAATGCCATATGCTTTTATACATTTTCAGCCACACCAGAGCCAAGCCACAGAAAAACCAAGGGACTGGGCAAAGTCTCTAAGCATCCTTTCTGTATCAGATCCAAGCTGGGGTGGCTCCTTTCTGTCTCTGTGAGCGTGAATACATCCTGGAAATACATCGGAGCCTCAGGCTTGAACACAGGCTGCAGTCAGCATTTTTAACCCTGGCATGTTACATAGTTAAGGAGAATAATTTCCTTTCTGTTCTTGACCTCTAAAGCTTTTTTTTTCAATTAAATTGTATAATCTCAAATGCTAGAGGTGCTCAGTAATGTCATAGTTTACCTATAGAGGGATATTTACATGTGTTACTGGTTGCTGTGATAGTACAAAGAGAATACACATCTTTTTTTTTTTTTTTTTTTTAGATAGAGTCTCACCCTGTTGCCCAGGCTAGCTCCCAGCAACCTCAAACTATTGAATTCAAGCCATTCTTCTGCCTCAGCCTCCCAACTGGCTGGGACTACTGGTGTCTGCCAGGATACTCGGCTAATTTTTCTATTTTTAGTGGAGATGGGGTCTTGCTCTTACCTTGGCTGATCTCAAACTCCTGAGCTCAAAGGATCCCTCCAACTCTGTTGGCCTCTCAGAGTGCTCAGATTACAGGCACTAGTCATCATGCCCAGCCTAGAATTCATGTTTTAGAATGAAGAGATTTCCTGCTTTTGGAACCATCTGGCTAGTGTGGACTTGCCTTGTAAGCAGCCCTGTTCGGGGACCCCCACTGCTCTGCCACCCCAGAGCTGGTATAGGAGGTTGAGGCTCCCCAGAATCTTTCTGGCCTTATCTTGGCCAGTAAACCCTCCCTTTCTGGATTAGAGCTGTGATCTTATTTACACATCTTACTGTATGGGGTATTGACTTTTAAAAGCTAACAAACCCAAGCCAGAAAGCGTAATGAACCTTTGCAGCCATGTCCAACCTTTTATCTTCTCTGTTTTGCACTGGAAGAATTAGAGTTGCTTTGGGCCACGCATTAAACACACAGACACGAATGAAAGATGACCAACAAGAAAACAAAGGTCCATGCACACTTTTCATGATAGCTGACACCAAAGATAAGCAAAACAGTCCTTAAATGATCAGGGATGTGGCCCGTGGGCCACAGGTTGGACATCCCTCCTTTAGAGCATTCATAACAATATTCTACAAGTAGTTCAATAAATCAACTAACTTAAAAAAAAAAAAAAAGACTACCATTCTTTTTTCCAAAGTTAACCATGTTCCTTCCAGCTCACATAGTACATACATGTATGTATGTATGTATATACACACACACACACACACACACACACACATATTATGTATATATTTACACATGCATATATACATGCATATATATGCTATAATTCTCAATTTTGGTATATTCTTCCACTGTACTTCTAGAAGCATCTTCATTATGATCAAGAAAATATCAGTAAATATTTAATCAATCTAATTATGAAGTTTTTTGGTTTTTTTTTTTTTTTCAACACTGAATAGACGACAGTACTCTTTTGTGGGCTTTTGTTAAAGATGTGTATGAAACATCAAACAAATCTCTGTTACCCTCCACCTTGCAGTTTGGTCCAGTCCTTTCCTGCTGGAGAGTTACGATTCACAGCTGTGCTTTGTTCATCAAAAGTGTTCTCTCATTGTAGGAGATCAGAAGCGGTGTTACCAAAAGAGCTGAGACTCTCAGCTGGCTGAAAGCCAGGCTGAAAATTCTAATCGAAGTTTCTTCTGAGAACGAAGCCCAAAAGCGAGGGAACGAGCTGGCAAAACTCTCCAGCTCTTTCAAGGCTCTAATGACCCTCCTGTCAGAGGTAAGTCATTCATGCCCCCTCTACACAGACCATTCTGAGTGAGGACTCTGGAAGGTTCTCTTTCTCTGGTTGTAGTTTAGCAAGTCATTTTATGAAGAAACTGTAGTTCAAACAGAATAGTTATTATATTTATTTACATGAAGATCTGCTTTGCGACTCTAGTAGTGAATTTACATAAGCCCCAAATACTCTGAACTGCATGCAATTTTCATTTTTTTATGAGAATTGTGACACATAAACTACAATTTACTTAAGAAAGTTTGACAAATTGAAAATAGAGGTATGATTAATCAAATTCTGGAACATACGCTATAAGAGAAGGGAGAATAGGATGTTTGAGTTATGATAGTCTGTGCCATTATTGGAGATGTTAACTCAGGTTATTGACCCAGGTCTAAAGCATGAAGCTTATCAAATCCACATGTCTTTCCTCCTACTAAAACTATTATTATTTCATGGTCTGTTTAAGGTATATCATACAAGTTAAAAACAAGGCTTGAGGGTCAGACAAGCCCATGGTTAGAATTTAAATCTGATGTCCTACTTCCTATGCAACCTTGAGCTTGTTATTAAACATCTTTGAGCCTTGATTTCCTTACTTGTAAAACAGGCTTAAAAATACCCTAAGGGGCAGTGTCAGTGATTAAATGTAATAATGTGTTTTAAAAAAAATAGTTAATGCTATTAGTTAATTAACTAATAGCTAATAATAATAAAATATTTAACATCTAGTTGGAAGGTCAGTAAATTCTCTTCTTAGGCAAGGTCTACTCATTTTAAACTTTTTAGACATGTATGTCAATGTTTCTCTGCATTCCTTTATAGATTAAAATATAATCTATAAAAACCCTTCTCCTTCATTTCTATCAGGGTCTCTTCCACCACCAGCAAGGATATTTTTTCCTGACCAGATTTTTGTACGAGTCTAAGAAATTTGGGCATAGGAGCTAATGCCAGGGTATAAAGTAAAAACAGATGTTTACTAATATTTCCAAAAATTGTATAAATATCAACTGGCATGGGAAAATGACATAATGGATGAATATAAAATGTATGTAAGGCTCTCTGATTCTGAAGATCTACAAGTCTCTATAATGTCCCTAATCTAACAGTTTGTCAATTAACCTTTTATATTTTCAGTCTGTGTAAGTCTGCTTTGCGACTATAGTAGTGAATGTATATAAGCCCCAAATACTCTGAACTGCATGCAATTTTTTTTTTTTTGTGAGAATTGTGACACATAAACTACAATTTTCTTAAGCTTGTTTGACAAATTGCAAACAGTGTTATGATTAATCCAATTTTGGAACATAAGCTATTTCAATCCTTTGACTATCCATCTTCCACAGCAACAGTCAAACCTCATTAGTGCATTATCATACTTTAAGTGAAAATTTGACATTAGCCTCTTTCTATTCTTTCCTTTTCTCCTTAAATGGGAGTAAAAGTAAAAGTAAAACAGCCTGAAAAGTTGGCATATATAAGGTTATCTTTGAGCCAAGGTCTAACAAAGGGTTTGGTCACACTGATAGACAAATCTGTAATATATTATGTCACTCCCCCAAAACAAAACAAAACATTTTGTCAGCCTTTAAAATTAGAAGTTGCTAATCTCCTTAAAAATTTTTCCAAGCAAGGCCATTTGCTTTATCTTCCAAATATTCTCGTGGTATCGCCCGTAGGACTTGTAGCAACAATCTTTCTCCAACAAATGTTTATACAGACCTTAGTTTTCACACCCTTAGCTATCTCCAACTTCTGTATAATTTATATTAATATTATGTTTTGCTATTTAGTTGCTTAATGAAAGCAAAAGGAGAGAAATGCTAAAAAGCACACATTCTGTTTCTATATAAATTTATAAGAAAAGACGGATTTGCCACATTCCCTTCCCTCGATAATAATTGATTAAGTATTTAATGTTGAAAAAAGCATGTTTACAATGGTCCAGTGTAAGGAAAAAACAAGGCATGGGCAGATTCACTATATGCAGTGAGTAGTTATTTCTTTCAGTAGATTCATACCGATCTATACCGAGATCTGGAGTTGGTGTTTACCAGGGTTTTAATGCTGGTTGCAGAACAGGCTGTCCCAAGATGCCCCAGACAAACTCAGATCTCAAGAGGGTCAAAGGGAAAGGCAGAATCAGAGAGGAAGAAATGGGAAGGTGTCTGCGGAGAAAAAAGATAAAATACAAAACCGATGATATCAGTGAACATGAAGGATAGACTCTGAAAGTGAATACATTGGTGAAATTAAATAGAAAAAGTAGAAGTTAGAAGAGAAAGTTGAAAATTCAGGAAAATGGCAAGGAAGAAAATCCGAACCACAAAATTCAATATTATTTTGATGTTTTATGTAGAAATATTAGAAGTGCATTTCCAACAAATAGTCTTCTTTTTCCACTCTACGATTTTTCTTGTTTACTTTAAATGGGGTAAACACCACGTTCTTGCAAGGAACTTTTACCATAGGTTTTCATCACATGATTATAATTAAAGGGACCCATGAGACAAAGTGTACAATATATATAGTTTCATTACTCTGCTTCGATTGCTAGGTCAACCGGGTTTTTAATATGCCACAGAGTAACATATTAAATGAGGCTTGCAATACCCCCCAAAAGACTTAGCAGTTTAGTAATAATGAAATAAGCCTCAAAAATATATGAAAGACATTACAGGTTAGAGGTCAGCATAACTTACAGGTTAGAGGTCAGCATTTATATTTGAATGGTGAGCGCGACTTGACTTTATGCATAATCCTATCATATGTAAGATACATAATCTTCAATTGAGGGATGTTGATCAAAGGTCTTAATTTATAAGACAAATAACTTCTGGAGATCCCATGTGGAGCTGATGACTTTAGTTAATAATACTGTATCGTATACTTAAAATTTGCTAAAAGAGAAGACCTTAAGTGTTCTCACATACACACAAAAAATCAATGTATGAGAAGATAGAGATGGGCACGTGAGCCTGATTGAGGGAATCATTTTGCAGTATTTGTGTGGGTACATCCATATCTATCTCAAGACATCATGGTGCATACTTTAAATATATACAATTTGTCAATCATACCTCAATTAAAAAAAAAAAAGATTACATAAACTTCACTGAGTAGCTTATGATTTACATTTTTTTCCATGAAAATCTAGGTTGAAAAGATGTTAAGTAACTTTGGAGATCGTGTCCAGCACAAAGAAATAGTCAAAAATTCCCTTGAAGAATTAATTTCTGGCTCTAGAGAAGTTCAGGAGCAAGCTGAGAAAATCTTGGACACTGAAAATCTGTTTGAAGCACAGCAGTTATTTCTCCATCACCAGGTAGAAATGCCTTTTCACTGCGATGTATTTTTGTAAAGTTGGTTAGTTACGGACACAACAGAGGCGTGAAGAATATATCCACTGGATTGGGGAGTGGATGACAGTGACCAGGAAGGAAACCAACTGAATCGTTAAAAGAACTTGGCACTTCGGTTTTCTCTCTGGTTAAATACTAGATATTTCAGAATATTGAGCAAGATAAATTCCCAGACTGAGGGATTCAATGACATCAAAAAGATTAAGGAATACAGTGGAGAGAAAATTAACTTAGCTATGAAAACCTGCATAAAACTTGCCAGAATGCCCTTTTCATAACAGAAAGAGAAGGCATAGACTTGGAAAAACAGCTTCAAACTTGAGATAAATATCCTTTTGCCATTATGTTAAACTTTTTCTCTTCAATTTACTATTTCACACTCCCAATGCATTTTAGTTTGGGAAATTATAATTTACTTGAACTACCAGGCCTTCAGGAGAGTTTGCTCTTTACAAAGAATTGGAACTAGAAGTAAAGAAATTCTAGTACTTATATTGATAATAAATAATTTTAATTAACTTAATTCCCGATAGTCTGGTCATGCTCATTAAAAATATATGCACAAGTGGAATATATTGTCAAACTCAATAGAAATGGAATTATTGTTCAAATAAAATATTTTAATGACAAAAATCTAGCTAATTTAATGTGTAAAAGCAAAATGCTAGTTAATTTTATACGTACCTATATTATGTAAAAATAGAAGTTACATTAAAAGCAGCCTCTGGGATTTAGAGATTTACTTAATAATTAAAAAAAGGTTGTGAGTACAAAAAAAATTAATATTTTGTGTTACAGTATTCTCAATAATTGTAAAATAAAAATTCTATTCATTTTAAGTCAGAAATATAAGATTATATTAGGTCATTTCAAAAGTTTTGTCCGTTTTTATGAGTCTACTTTAAACTGTAATATCTCAGTGAATATTTATTCAATTTAATCGAAATAAGCGCCATTTGAATCAGTGCACTTCTGCCAACGTAACACAAGTCGATTAATTCCGTCGGCATAAAAATTGGGTGCTCAGGATTCGATGAAGTCAACGAAGGCCGTTTTTGCTAGGTCCTGATTGGCAAAGGTTCTACCGGTGAGAAAGTTATCGAAGTGCTTGAAAAGATG
>CAUYPK010109488.1:0-57897 GCA_963574355.1 Loris lydekkerianus
ATGTAAATGTCTTAGCAAAATAACTGGGAAAATGCCAGGAAGGCTATGTTAACCAGTGTGATGAAAATGTGTCAAATGATCTATGAACCAAGTGTATGGTGCCCCATGATCACATTAATGTACACAGCTATGATTTATAATAAAAAAAAAAATTTCCATCTTACATCTCTCCTCCCTTTCCCATGAAATTCTGTGGAAGGGCATCTCTACCTACTAACTGCAGTCTCTCACCTTTGCCTGCTCTGCACTTTGGTCTCTACGTCCACTGTGCTGCTCAGCCTTGGCCAAGGTCACCAGCGACGCCCACGTCATCAGTCCAGCAGGCTCGTTCAGCCGCTCGCTTGCTGGGCTTCTCCGGAGCTCCTGACAGAGCTGGCCACTCTCCCATCCCAGGGCTTCCGAGGGACAGCCTTTGCTCCTTCCACTCTCCCTTGCAGCTTCCCCTTCCTCCCCCCATTCCACTGTTTTGATGTTTCTCAGTGGCTGAACTTCTGCACTCTGCTTTTCACATACTAGATAACCTCTTGGGTAATCTCTTCCACAGGCTTCAAACTTCTTGAATATGCTATATTTCCAACTACTCACTGGACTTAAACATCTCACAAACATAAACTCAACATTTCAAAACTGAACTCACCTTCCCCATCAAACCTGGCTCTCCTGTGTTCCTTGTACCAGTAAAGAGCAGCTCATCTACCCTGCTCAGTGTGCCAAGCTAGAAAGTGGTCACCCTTGAGTCCTCCTCCTCCCTCAACAACCAATCTCCAAATCTTGTAAAGAATATGACCTAAATTTTGTTACATTTGTCCTTTCCTCTTGCTGATGTCTCACTGCCATCATCTCAGTCCAGGTGACCCTGTCATGTCTGTGTTATTGTGGTGACAGTCTCTACACGGTGGTTACTGTTTCCTTCTCACAGCCTCACTGTGTTATCTGCTACTTTACAGCTCCAGTGGTTTTTCCCTTTCCTTTAAGAAAAGGCATATTGTTTCCACAGCTTGTCGATTGTAAATTGAGCTGTGATGAACAATTTTGCAAATGTCTTTTTGATAAATGGATTTTTTTCTTCTGGGTAGATGCCTAGCAGTTGGGATTGTTAGGTCAAATGGGAGATCTAATTTGAGTTCTTGGAGGAGTCTCCATACTTCTTTCCAAAGAGGCTAGATTAGTTTGCAGTCCCACCAGCAGGGTGAGCGTTCCCCTCTCTCTGCATCCATGCCAGCATCTGCAACTTTGAGGCTTTGTGATGTGGGCTATTCTTACTGGGGTGAGGTGATATCTCAGGATGGTTTTGATTTGCATTTCTCTGATGATGAGGGATGATGAATTTTTTTTTTATGTTTGTCATTTTTGTTACATTTGTCCATGTTACATATGTTTTATATGTAACAAAAAATGTTAGTCATTTTTTATGTTTGTTAGTCATTTGAATTTTTTTTTTAATGTTTGGTAGTCAGAGAAGGTTCTGTTCATGTCTCTTGCCCAGGAATAGATGGGATTGTTTGCTCTTTTTTGTTTGTTGATGAATTTGTGTTCTCTGTAGATCCTAGTTATCAAACCTTGGTCAGATTCATAACATGCAAATGTCTTTTTGCATTCTGAAGGTTACCTATTTGCTTTGATGTGTTCTTAGCTGTGCAGAAGCTTTTCAGTTTAACTAAGTTCCATTTGTTTACTTTGGTTATTGTTGCAATTGCCATTGAAGCCTTCTTCATAAAATCTTTCCCCAGACCGACATCTTAAGAGATTTCCCACACTTTCTTCTAGGATAGAAATAGATTAACAAACTGTGGTGTATATATACCATGGAATACTATTTGGCCATAGAAAAGATGGTGACTTTACATCTTTCGTATTAACCTAGATAGAGATTCTTCTAGGTTAATACAAAACATTCTTCTCAGTAAAGTATCACAACGATGGAAAAAGCAAATATACAAGTACTCAATACTAATATGAAGCGGGTAGACAATCTAATTCATGCCCATTTAGGAGAAAAACTCTGCTCAATTCAAGTTCGAGGGAGGGGGCATTTGGGCACTTAATGTGCACAGTGTGGGGTGTATGCCACACCTTTTGAGTGTGGGACACAACTGTCGGAAGAACTCTACTTAAAATTAAAATATTGTGATTTGGTTGTTTGTACCCTCACATTAACCTGAAATAAAGTAAAAAACCCCAAAACCAGTGGTTTTATATATTGTATTTCTCAGTTTTAGGCATTTACCTGTTTTTTAGTGCTCTATAATGTGCAGGTCTGGGTCCCACCTGCTTTCAGCATTCTGGGGATATTTCATTCTGTCATGAACATTTGTTCATGTTTTCATTCATCCTTGCCATATAGATATTTCAACACTAATAACAATAGTTAGAACACATTATTTTGTGTTCCACATTATTTAGTTACATTAGATGTTATTTTTTGATCAAAAAAACTTTGTAAATAGGGTTAGAGCTATATGAAAAATAAAAACTTATTAACTGCTAAAAGTGATGGAACATTAAAGAAAAAATGGTCCAATTACTCAGCATAATAGTTTGGGTTTTTTGAAAGATAAATATTGATGGATTACATTTTCATCAAAAACTTTTACTGCCTACATATTCATTAGGACTAATGTACTTAAGAGGGGTTTATCTCATTGCTTATTAAGTATTGCCCAACTCTATATTCAGTATTTCCAAGAAAGCATCACAGTTTAACACTTCTGTGCTACATGTTTTCAGTAACATGTCACTGGACAAAAGTCTAAATTAAAAGTTGAATTGTGGCAGCACTTGTAACTCAGTAGGTTGGGTGCCGGCCATATACACCCAGGTTGGTGAGTTTGAACTCAGAACGGGCCTGCTAAACAACGACAACTGCAACAAAAAATAGCTGGGCATTGTGGCAGGCACCTGTAGTCCCAGCTACTTGGGAGGCTGAGGCATGAGAATCATTTAAGTCCAAGAGTTTGAGGTTGCTGTGAACTATGAGGCCCAGGCACCCTATGTAGGGTGACAGTGAGACTCTTTCCCTCCCCTCCCCCCAAAATAATAATGATAATAAAAAAATAAAAGTTGAATTGTGTACTAAAGGATTCTTGATAAGAGTTTTTTTCAGTATGAATTATGTAAACTTCAGGTGAAGACACTTCTACATTGACTTAAGCCCTGGGAATCTTTCCAGTGTGAGAACTTTGAAAGGCTGACTAATGCATGTAATCACTGAAGACTTTATCATGACAAGTGTGAATCCTCATATGTCCAGCAGAGCTACTCCATGAGTAAAAGCCTTCTTGGGTTTATTTCATTGCATCGCTTCTCCAGTATGAATTATCTGAGATTTTATAATAGGCTTCTTTTTCCTAGTAAACATTTGACATTTTTCTCCTGTTTTACTGTATTGGTTTTTTTTTTTTTTTTTTTTGCAATTTTTGGTGGGGGCTGGGTTTGAACCCACCACCTCCGGCATATGGGGCCGGTGCCCTACTCCTTTGAGCCACAGGCACTACCCTTTACTCTATTCTTTTTTCTGCATTTCCAGGCTAGAGCTGTGCCTGAAGGCCATGGGAGTTCTCTGGCATCTATAAAGGTCAGACCCAAGGCTGAGGCTCTTCCATGTTCCTTTCATCTGCAGGGTTTCTCTCCAATGTGCACCGTCACTTTATGAATACTGACTGCCGGCTTTCCCACATAGATCACATTCATGT
This sequence comes from Loris lydekkerianus, assembly GCA_963574355.1. Lineage (NCBI taxonomy): Eukaryota > Metazoa > Chordata > Mammalia > Primates > Lorisidae > Loris > Loris lydekkerianus. Next base: position 3,693 of record CAUYPK010109488.1, read on the forward strand.
GTTTCCCTCCTGTGTTAACTTATTCATGTCGTTTAAAGAATAAATGGCTACTGACAGCATTTCCACATTGATTATGAGATTTCCTCTCTGGTATGAATGAAGGTTAGTGCTCTGGCTGAAGTGTTTCCCACACTCATTACATTTGTTGGGTTTCTCTCTACTGTGAGTTGATATATGTTGAGTCTATAGTGAACTGGGAGTTAGCAACTTCCTTATATTCCTTACATCTGGAGTTCCTCCTCTCTGCTACTGAGGAAATAAAGGCTGTTAAAAGTTTGCTCACATTTATTCATCCATTCATTTTTCTACATATGAATTCCATGCCAAATATTCAGTGACAGTCTTCAGTTAAAGTCTCCCACATCGGTAGTGTTCAAGTGGTGTGTGCTACTCGATCACGTGACTTTTCTCCTTGGTAGCAGGTCAGCTGCATAGATCGCTGATTAATATTGAGATCTTTGTTATGTTTCCAATACTTCATATGTTGGTTATATTTATTCAATTGGCCACTTATGGGAAGTCGGGTTATGGTTTTCAGATCAGGTTATTCCTTTCCTCGCCAAATTCAAGCTATTGAAAGTGAGCTGTAATAGCACACGTTCTCTAACCTGAAATTTAAGTACATGACTGTGCTGCATTCCTAACTCAGCCCAATCCCAGGCCAACTCTAACATAAAGGAACAGGGTTTACCCTCATGAACCACAGAGCTGACATGCTGTGAGATGGCTCTGTCCTGTTCACATTCTGCATGCAAGTTCTTTATTCTTAAGCCCTTCCTATCTGTCTGGACACCAGCTTTGAAGAAATCATCCTCCTTCCCTCCACAGTGCCTTTCCTTGCATTAACTGGGAAGTCACATCTTATTTTCAGAGTGATAACCCCAGGGAGACCATATGACTGACGTTCCCCAGTGATGGGTCCAGCGGAGTCCCCTTTTTTGAGGCAAGTCCTCACCCATATTCTCAACGGTCACAATTTCCTGTTGCACTGTCAAGAATTCAGCCACCACCCGTCTTTTTCCATATTCTCATCCAGGGACAATCTGAGCACTAAGCCAGCAAAGCAGAACTCAGACAGACAGAGGCTTGAGTGAGACCATGTTGATATTGAGGTTGGTGTCACTATACTCTGGAGCTCAGAACTTTTCTCTCTCCAGAAAAGAAAAACAGGAATCTGTATGTTTAAAAGCCCTCCACCCTCCAAGCAAGTCTTACTTAAAGATTTAAATCACTAGTTTTGAATTTTCATTTCCTTAAAATCTCAGATTACATAGCAAAACCTCAGAAAGGCCTTTCGGAGCCCCTGGCATAGGTCACAGTACTGGTTGCCTTTTCTCAGGAATCTTTGTGCTTTCGTTTCCATACCACTCATCACATTTTATTGTTACGACTCATTCAGGGCCTGCCTACCTTCCTCACTAGACCACAGACTTCATGGCGGCAGAGATGATGTCTTTTATTTTCTCTTTGTATCCCAACCCTCTAGCAGAGTACACCCCCATATTTATAATATAAATGAATAAAGATAATCTCTCTTTTTCATTCCTTTACACGTGTATATTTAGAAATATAAATTTATTTCATCTGAAAATGTGGTAAAAGCATGTTTTGGAAAAATACATCAATGCTCTCTGCTAAAGACTTTAGGTAAATAAGAAAGAGCATTCATTATATCAAACTGTTTTTATGCTCCTAACATTTGGGTGATGATTATCAAACATCAACTTTACTAGACTGGGTAGTGGTTAAGAATGGCTGATCCCAAATGGATGCTGTAGCATTAGTTATTTAAGAAGATAAATAAATAAAAGTCTAAGAAACTTCTTTAGGGTGTTTTTAAGATCTATTTGGGGAAAACGTGGTGCAGAGGAGGGAAGGGTGAGAACAAAGAAGCCTGAGAGATAAGTAAGAGCTAATCAGCTGGGAAATCTTAAATAATACATCCTCTACATTCTTTCTCTTGGTTTTTTTTTTTTTTTGAAGTAACACATTTTCAATGCAAATGATTAGAAGGTAAGAGCCAAAAATTTAGATGTAGGAGGTTGTAATGCTCCCTGCCTACAACCTACAATGTCTGTTTAGAAAGTGGCCTTATTAGTATTTTAAAATAATGTACTAGGAAGAATATATTCTCCAGGCATGAATAACCTCGATGAGTTAATCTACAAGATATAAATTCTAACTAGAAAGAAACAGGCAGATAGGAATTTCTAGCAATGATATAATACTATGTATTACTGGATTTTAGTAAGTAACACATTCATCCTTGAGAGCTGTAGCAATCCTATCATAGGAAGGCCGGGAATGAACATATATGGACAAATTCTATTTTATAAGCCTACTTGAAAAATTAAAGTCTTAATTAAGATAGAACATTTAAAGCAGGATTAGGATTTTATTACTAAGAGGAATGTCCAATGAGAGTGATGATTCCCAACCCATAAAACAGGCTGGAAATGCAGGTTAGGACTTTAATCAACAAGCAACTTCAAAGAGAACTATACTACTTGCTAAATATGAAGTGATATTCTTAACTCTCAGAACTCCTAGAATTCATTTCTTCCTGTAGTTGTTTCTGTACATTGTATTTACTATTCTACAAAAATCTGTTTGTCTTAGAAGGATGATTAATAACAGTTGAAAATGTTACAGCCATTTTAAAACATAGGTTATTTTTTAAATCAGATTAGCACAATCCTTATTATAAAGACATTACACGAGATTTTTTATATTTGAGCTTTCTCGGTAGACTCTAAGTCAATGAACTTTAAAACTACCTCCAGGCAAACAACGTTCAGGCTGCCAGTGAAGTCATTACTTCATTCAGCAATCACTCCTGCACTGCCTTAGACACAGGGATCCCTTTTATTTAAAAGAATAATGAATGTTTCTTGGGATCTGAGGTTACTTTCCCAGGGTCAGGAAAAGTCCACATGAATAATAAAAATACTGTAGTTTCAAATTCTGAGAATATAAAACTGCTTATACCCATGAATCTGGGCTCTAGAGACCAAATAGCTGACATTCCCAATATCAATCTCGTAGCAGAGTGGTGTACTTAGACTTCCCGGAGAGGGGACGGAAGGTGGTACAAATGCCATAAGGAAAGAAGCAAACATGTTATCAAGTTCACATGAAGGAGAACCGAAGGCTGGGTCCTCGCTATAATTAGTGGTAGTGCTAGACATTTTGGTAAGGAATAAACAGGTCAGCAAAATCACTAAAATGAGGGAATATTTCAAACTCAAAACATTAGATAGAGATGGGGGTTACTACATGTAACTTAGTAGATCCCATTTTGTTATTGAAGAAGAAACTGAAATATTAATAATAGTACCTTTACTACTCTAAAAAGAGAAATTGCTAAGAACACAAATGGAGGCTGGGTGTGGTGGCTCACATCTGTAATCCTAGCACTCTCAGGAGGCCGAGGTGGGAGTATTGCCTGAGCTCAGGGGTTCAAGACCAGCCTGAGCAAGAGCAAAACCCCTGGCTCTGTTAAAAAAAATAAAAAAAATTAGCTGGATGTGGTGGTGGGCACCTGTAGTCCCAGCTACTTGGGAGGCTGAAGCAAAAGGATCGCTTGAGCCCAGGAGTTTGAGGTTGCTGTGAGCCTGGGTGATGCCACAGCAATTTAGCCTGGGCAACAGAGTGAGATTCTATCTAAAAAAAAAAAAACAAAAGGAATACAAATGGAGATATCACTGAGAAAAAAAGGTATGTGGGAAATAAGTGCTCATTACAGACATTCCTCCAGTGTCCAGCTTTCTTAGATGGACCATCTCTCCTCTTTATCGTTACTATTCACTATTCACACTATTATTTTTATTTGTATGGTACTAGTGTTCTGACTCTTTCTACCAATACTTGCTGGGTGCTCGGATGTGCTAAGCAGTATAATTAGCGCTGAGCAGAGCTGGTAACCGAAACAGATCTGGTTGCTCCTCTCTGTAACAATGATTCATGGACTAACCACACACAACATTCATAGATTCAGCCGTTCACAGAACAATCACACCAATAACTATATAATCACAACTATGCTAAATGCTAGGGAAGAAAAGTCTTAAGGGGCTTTCTGGCCCATGGTGTCTGGAGGTCTCTCCTGAAGAAAGGGCAGTCATGGTGAGGCTGGAAGGATAAGCAGGAAGGAAGCCAGGGACAGGAGTGGGGGGGTGTTTCAGGAAGAGGCAGGAGTATGTTCTAAGGGTTCAGAGCAGGGGGGAACATGGTGCAGAGGATGGAAGGGTGAGAACAAAGAAGCTTGAGAGATAAGTAGGAGCTGATCAGAGCCTCGAAGGACATGCAAAGTGTTTTGAACTTATTCCTAACAGCAAAAGGTGTGAAGCAAGGAAGTGATAAGTTGACATACATTTATGTTTAATCTGTTGCTTTGGCTGCTACTGGATGCCAAGAGTGGCCTGGAGGGAGACCAGGAAGCTGTGGGAAGACACGGTGGGAGGCTCTCAGAGTCTGTAGTCCAGGGAAAAGTGGGCGGTGCCCTGCTCTGAGTAACAGCAAGTGAGCAGGGGGTGGTGGTTCAAGGCAGGTCTTAGAAGGAGAAATCTGAGAACTCGCTAACTGGGTAGATGTCTAGCTTTGGGGAACTGCAGGAAAAGGAGATGTCAGAAGTGATTTCCAAGCTTCCCAGTTGTGTAGAGGGAGTGCCACCTATAAGAGGGTGGGGCGTGGGAGAGCAGATCTGTAGGCCTGAGATGAGTCCAGTTTGTTTGAGATGTCTCAGAGACCTCCAAGTGGAGATGGCAAGTAGGAAGTTGCAGAACCAGGTCTGAAGCTCAGAAGACAGGTCCAGAGAAATGAACTCGAGGACCTGGTGGTAGGTAGGAGTTGAAGCCATGGAGGATCGGTTTAGACAAGAGACTTATGGATCAAGGACCAAACACTGAGGCTCATCAATATTCAGCTCTCCTATGAGAGCTCTAAATTTCGTTCAGAAGCATTCCATGTCAAAGCAGGTATTATACCTTATTATCATAGTGTATTCTAATCTTATATTCTAACAAGAATGCACAGACACTAAGTTTAAAATGACTGCATGTAACCCAAACTGACATCATTCAGGAGAAATGTGAGCAACAGTAGGGTCCCCATGGCCAACACAGGGCAAGCAACCAGAGGAACAAGATCTGCTTTCTGCTGAAAAATTACACTAAACGTTTGTCCTTTGGAGAAAGACTACTGCTATGTAGTGTTAAGACTGTGCTATTTTGCACTTCCTATTATAACTGATGGGATCAACTGAGGGATTTGACAGAGTTGGACAATCAATTCTGGGAAATTCCAAACCTGTGGAGTATATGTACAAGCAGCCTAAGACCTTGCTCCTGTGGTTGTGGAAGAGACCCAGTGGAGCCAGATCAGCCCTCTCTTTAGAGACACAGGGACCCTGAAACCCAAATTCCTTGGCAGCTTTTGTTTCACTTCCCTTTTCCGCCTCCTGTCCCAGGACAGCCCTGCACTCTCCCTCTGCTCCAGGCAAACAACTCTTTAATTCTCACTTTACAACCTGCAGAGCACTTGCCCACAGCTCTGCACTGTATAGCTCTTTCAAAGTCTTCCTTTTGTCAGGGAAAACAATTTCTCCCTTTTCATAATTTACATAACCAAGTATTCATACTTCTCTTAGTACTTCATACTTTCTATCCTGTGCTCTAGTTATCTGGACACACATCATACATTCTCTTCTAGGCTGTAAGCTCCTGGAGGGTGACAGAGATGTCCCCTTAGTTTATATTCCAGATCACACCTAATATTGGAGCCTATCCTGCTCCCATACAGAAAAAGAGGAGTGCTCTTCCTGAGGCATTTCCTTTCTGAGATGATTGTGAGGATGATGGTTTGGTGGCATCGGAAGGGAGCGGGCAAACACTTACTTATTTCTTTTTACTACAATACTAGCCAGTGGCTCACAGGAACACAGATTGAGTTGTCAACTCTGTGGAATGCCTGGAATTTATGGCAAATCCAGAATCCTGAATTACCGTATATACTCGAGAATAAGCCGAGTTTTTTCTGGCACAAAATTTGTGCCGAGTTCGGGTTTTTCAGCACAAATTTTGTGCCGGAAAAAACTCGGCTTACACTCGAGTATATACGGTAATTGAATAAAAGGGGTAAGAGGCAATGCAATAGTTTCTTTTTCATTAATGACAGGAGTCCCCAGACAAATAAAATGGTAAAATACACTGTTAATCTTTTTCACGGCCTTGCCTACCACCACCCTGCTGCAAGCTGAGGACTGAGAAGGGTGACTGCCTTGCTCTGCACTGGACAACCTGTATAGCTTGTTTGCTGCCTACAGAGTTTAATCACCAGCTTCCCAGAATTGTGCCATCCTCCCTCCTTCATGGGGTGCTTGCTCCATTCTCTGCTGCCTTAAATCTAATAGGCATCAGTATATTTAGTTGCTGGCTCATGGTTGTGTGTTCCTTAAAAAGTCGAGGGAACTTCTTGGTGCCAGGTTATCTTACAGAGATGTAGCACATTTAAAAACTCCATAGTACACGTAAAAACGAGTCAAAATGTTTTACCCTAAAAGAAAACTCCAACATAGAAAGGTTGAGTAGAATGGTGGCTGGAGGGTGAAAGAATTGGGGAGGTTTTGATCAAGGATACAAAGTTTCAATTGTACAGCACAAATCAGTTCTGGAGATCTAAAGGACAACCATGTGACTATAGTTAACAATATTGTACTGTATACTTGAAATCTGCTTAGAGAAGGCGATACCATGCTGATTAGCTTGATCAGGGCAGTCATTTCACAATGTGTATGTATTAGCAAAACATCCTGCTGTGCACCTTACTTACACACACCTTAGTATATCTGGAAAAAATAAAAATAAGTAAAATCTAGTAAGGAAAGAAAATTCTAAGTGTATCTAAGCTAGTTATTCATATTTTGAGCTTGAACAGTAATAGTTCAGAGCAGAACAGTTTGACAACAGCGCTCCTTGTCACAGGCTGGACTTACCTCTTTGGTAACACTAGGAAGCAGCAATGCCAATTCACAATACTTCAAAGCATTCTGCTTTTCTTCAAGATCAATGTAACACTGGAAATGAAAAATAACCCATGTTAAAGGTAATCACAGATTTATGTAATGGGTTCAGCGTGATCTTAAAAGAGTCGTTTTCATTACCTTTGCCAAGAACAGGTAATTGGCATTGGAATAACCAGGGTGTAGGTCTTCAGCCTGATGTAAGAGAGGAGACAGGAGAGTAACAGGACAGTATTAAAACAGTAACAGAAACCATAAGGGAAGAGACTGTCATTCAGTAAATCAGATATTATTAACCAAACTTCCCTGAGAATTCAGGCTGGCTATTTCACATTGGAATCATTTTATCAATTTCAGCATCTTCTGGGTAGAGACAGGGCTTTTGCATTTATTTATCCGTTAAAATAAAATAGATTGCTATCCACATAAAGCATACTTCAAGGTTCTGAGATACTTCAAGGTTCTGAGATTCCTTTAACATAATCATTTTCCTCACTTCTCTTTCTCTAACTTTTCTGTTTTTTCCTTTCAAGAACAAAAGCAACTGGTGATACCCTCTCCCCCAGACAAGTCCCATACATTTCACAGTCTGTGTAGAGAATGGGAGTACAGCGTGACTGGTAGCCCATGGCGAGTATCTCCCACTAGATTAATATTTGATTTCCTATGATTTCAACACATCTATAGAAGTAAAATATCTGGAGACCATGACATCAAGTGGAAAGGAAAGACAGATCCTTTAAGAAACTGGCCCAACTAGACAAAAATGGGTATTACGAAGGTACATTTCTCTTCACATACTAATATCTTATGAACTAGTTTTACCTCTAGGAAGTGAGAATTCTTTCATGTAGATGGTATTGCTATTAGAGAGCTCATCTTAGAACTTAAGTCAACCTTTGCTTCCAAGCCAGCTTTTGCTATTGTGAAGGTCTAGGCAGGTACCTATCCCGGTTCCCAACCCAGACGGATGCAGAACCCAAGAGAAAAGGGACACTTTTAAAAATTTATAAAAATGTGCTGGTTTTACAAATACAATCTAGTCATTTCCAAAATTAAAAGGTAGAAGTTTCTCCTTTCTAATTTTATTTTCAATTTCCATCTTATTCACCAAGGTAACCACTATCAAAAGTTTGACATACATCCTACCAGAATTTTTGCCAAGTATAGACAAATTAAAAAAAAACAAAACTGTTTTTGTTTAAAAAAATTAAAATGAGACATATTGGTTCAAAAATTTTTTAAAGAAGGTATCACAAACACATATCCTATTAGCAGACATACATGGATCTCATTGTTCCTAAGAGCTTCACTTCATATTAGAGACACACCATAGTTAAATTAAAAAGTCCCCACTGGCCATTTTGATTTATTCTTAATTTTTACTATTACTAATAATGATCAGTGAATATACTTGCTCCCATAAATGCTTGGGTACATGTAAACTTTTATTGGTAGAAAGATTCCTACAGGATGAACTGCTGAGTCAAAGGATTTAGATTTTTTAAAGATTGATAGCAATGAAGGGGAATCCAAGTTAGGGTTCTGAGGAGTCTTCTGACTTCTAAGAGAGAACATCCTTGCTACGAGACATTTTATTCTGTACAGAATGCAGCAGGTAAGGTTCCAGGAAGAGGAAGACAAAATTTCCTGGGGGAATGCAGGTCATGTTTGGTGGAACTCTTTAAGACCAAGTAGGTGAACAGTTTCTGGACCTGGAATGGAACCTGCTAGAAAGTTAGTAAAGCCATAAACAGTTAAAGGAAGCTGTCCCATTCAGTCCTGGCCAGAGCCCTGAACATCCTGTCGAGGCATCCATGGTGCTGATGATTCTGATTCTTCTGTTTCTTCTCTCTTCTCTAATTTCCATTTCTATACTTCTTGTTAGTTAAGTACATCAAGTTAAAATTCTGTGAGTTTTTGTTGGGGGCTTCTTAGATGTTAGACACACACTAAGCAATTTACTTGTATTAACATATATATTCTTCATAATACCTCTATGAGGTAGGTACTGTCACCTCCATGTTATTCATTAAATTGAGACAGAGGTTAAATAACTTGTCCAAAGTTAGTAAATGACAGAGCTGAGATTTAACCAGGTGGTCTGGTGTTTTGCACTCCTTACATCTGTATTATTGCAACACTTACCATTTTTTTTTTTTTTTGAGATAGGGTCCTGCTATGTTGCCCAGTCTTGTCTCAAACTCCTGGCTTTAAATGATCCTCTCATTTCAGCCTACTGACCAGCTGGGACAATCAGTATGAGCCATCCTGCCCAGCCCATTTACCACTCTGTGTTTTATTTCAGGTACTGTTATACTATTCTGAAAACCTAATCTCCAATTATAACTTTGCCATTAGGATGAATTAAGTTTCAAGTTCTAATAACATTTTTGCTAATTCACTTGATACTTTTTATAGAGATATTTTGCCTTAAAGATATCATGATCCATATTCTTATAAAATTTAAAATGAGAGAACTAATGCTCAGTGGTAGAAAAAAGGTGAAGAAACTGGGGTGATGCAGTCTTAGATTCACTCCTATCTTAAATCAAAGTTTCGATTGACATTGTGTGAAACTAAACAAATTAAGTTCCTGAGATCTTAATTTCCTTTTTATACAACAAAAAAGGTCATATTAAACAAAAAATGCATGGCCCTTGTGTTTTTATTTCCTGTACTTTTTTCTGCAGGTCTTGTGCTTGATTTCGGAACACTTAATTTTTTATTCAGCTCTCTAGGCAGCCACTGGTCATAGGTCAGAGATGGAAAGTGAAAGGAAATCTATTCTCCATTTTTGACCTTTTGATTTCTAAATCCCCTCCCAGTTCTACAAAATCCATTCTTGAAATACAACACAAATATAATACAAGCATGCACAAGATATGGGACAATATAGCTCAGAGACTGATTTTCTCTGTTTTTTTTTTTTTTTTTTTTTTTTTATAAACCTGAAGTAAGTAGGCTGAAAAGGAAAATACATTTCGTAACTGTAAGATTCTATAATTGGTTCCAGAGAAAGATAAAAGGGTTAGCCCAAGAGGAAGCTGATTATATGGGTGGATATATGATATATTATACATATACATGTGTGCCTACATACTACTATTCAGAGGTGAATTAGTATAGCAATTATATGTTTTAAGACAGGAATGAAAATACTGATTTGCTCTCATGCCCTTTTGGCATTTTTTACTCAGTTAAGATTAAACGAGCTCTCAGTTAGGCTAATCAGGAGTAACTGGAGCAAGTCTAATAATCAGAGCACAACTGTTTCTGCACATGCTCACGTGACTCGGAAAACTACTCCTGGATTTGTTAGCAAGGGCTGCTATATCGAAACTTTCATCTAGGCTGCTGAGTTATTTTTTAAAAGTAGATGACTATTCCTAGGACCAAGGGCATAGCTAGCTACTCTAAGAAGTTCACATTTAAAACATAACTTATGGCCTGGCGTGGTAGCTCAGCCCTATAATCCTAGTACTCTGGGAGGCAAGGTGAGAGGATCATTTGAGGTCAGTTCAAAACCAGCCTGAGCAACAGCAAGACCCCATTTCTACAAAAAAGAGAAAAATTAGCCGGGCATAGTGGTGGGCACCTGTGGTCCCAGCTACTTGGAAGGCTGTGGTGAGAAGATAGCTTGAGTCCAGGAGTTTGCCGTTTCAGTGAGCTATTAATATGATGATGACGCCCTGCTCTCTAGCTGCAACAGAGCAACAGAGTGAGACTCTGTCTCAAAAACAAACAAACAACAAACAAAATCTGAATTATAAGAGACTTAAAATAGAACATGCCAAAAGTCAGATTACAATGGGCTTCTCATGGGGAAAAGATTTTCTGGGCAACAAGGGTACCAGGGACAGGTCCAGATGGTAGTTTGTTGAAAACTAAAATAACAAATAGACAAAAATGTACCTTAAGGAAATTTTTCAAAGCCTCTTGTACAGTTGAAGATGGTATTTTTCCAAATAGAGTAGCAGCCATTTTTTTCTCAATCCAGCTTAGTTTTGATACCTGCAAATGCAGAGTAACATCATTCTTAGAAAGTTGCTCACCTTTTGAAGGGATAATTTCTCCCCAGTTTGTGTGTGTGTATATACGTATGTATGTGCATACAAATACAACATATACAAACATAAATATATATCCACAAATAATGTACATGAGATAGCACTCTTATGATACTAATATTAATATTTTGTCTTTCTTTTCATAATTCTAAGAGACCATGAGTTCCAGAAGTACTTGCTGGTTCTAAAACCAATCTGAAATACTCTTGCTAAAGTTTGTATCTGATCAAAAAACAAAAGAGTGGGTGGGGAATAATGCTGATTGTGTCTGTTCCTCTGATTTGAGATTCTAAAATGACTGCAGAGCATTTCCTTGAATGGCATATGGTAGTGACAGGACCCTGCCTTCACTTTTCCTCCCTGCCCCTTGCTGCCAGTCAAGCTCCCGACACAGAAGCAGGATCCCAGAAATGTAAATAGAACAAGGCTCTTCAACCCAGAGGGGGTGTAAGGAGGCCCCGTATCCATATTTACAACCCAGAAGGTTTTTTAACCAATGACCATTAAAACCAAATTTCATATAACCACTTATTTTTTGCTTACTTTTAAAATGTTTTCATTTTTCTCCAAATGTATTAGCTGTTTATTCTAAAAGATTAGACTGGTTTATAAATGAATACTTAATAGTTAGTGATGCAGTTAATGCTCTTCCCAACTCCAGGAAGCATCTTCCTTCTCAGACCCATCCTCTAGATTTCTAGGTAGCCACTGTCTATTTTTTTTTTTTTTTTAAAGATGGTTTCCTTACTTTTCTACATATTTTTACTTATTCGTATGCTTATTTTTTGCTTTGTTTTGAATTTTATAAAATTATGTCATATTATTTACTCCCTTGTATGACTTTTTTTGTTTTCTACTTTACATATGGTTTTAAGATTTCATCCAGGATAATGACTATAACTGAAGTCCAGTCATTTAAATAACTGAAATATCCTGTCATTTAAACATACAGCAACAATTCTTTTCTCACTCTTTTGTCAACAGACATTGGGTCTTTTCTATTTTTTGCTCTTCTGAACAAGGCTGCTGTAGGCATTCCTGTACATGCTTGTTGGAGCACAGCTGAGAGGGTTTCTGTAGGGTAAGCACTACTGCATATCAGAAGTAATCAAATTTAAAAGATGATACTCAATTGTTTCCAAAGTGGTTATGCTGGTTCGTGTCCAGAATAATGTTTGCTTCTTGTTGCTCCATATCCTTGCAACACCTCATTCTGATATTTTAAAATTTTATCAAATGAATAGGAACAAAATGGCATCTACTTGGCCTTTCATTATCATTGTGTATGATTTAAAAAAAATTCAATGTGATCTAACTGCATTATGGTCAGAAAAACTGTATGAACTCAATTATTTGACATTTATTAGGACTTCATTCATGCCCTCATACACAGTCCATTTTATTAATAGTAAACATTCTGCATATGCTTAAAAATATATATTCTCCAAAGATAGGGTACATATTTTCATATTTGTTTATTATGTCAAGCTTATTTAAATGTGAGGTTCCAATGTTTTCCATGCTTACTAATACTCTTTTTTGGTCTCCTGTTTTATTAATTACCAAAGAGGTGAGTGAAAATCTACCAGTGTGTGGTGGATCTGTACATTTATCCTTGTATTTTGGTCACTTTTTTTCATAGTTTTGAGGCTGTTATTAGTTTATACACTCCTAGAGAATCAAACATTTTATTATTATATAGTTACCCTTTTAATCTCTTAGATACCTTTGATTCAAAATTGGCATATATTCCACATGTGTGTAGGCCCCTCTTATTTATGGAATATATGTTCCAAGATCCTCAGCAGATGCCTAAAACCACAGACTAAAACCAAAGCCTACGAGGTAGGACGGTTACGTTTGTAAACTCATCCTAGGAAAAATGTTACATACCTCATTGTTGAATATCATTATATTTTGGAACTCTTTTTCTGGAATGGCCATCAGAGCTGTCATCATATGAAGGTCTGACAAGTTCACAAACTCATCCTAGAAAAGGTGTTTTGAAGGGTGGACGAGGTGCTTGCGTTGGTGCATAGCTTCCAAGGAGAGTACTTTGAAGGTGATTGCAATGAAATTCAGCAATGAGGTATGCAGCACTTTTGCTAGGATGAGTTTGTGAACTTAATTGTTCAACCTTGTATATATATTATGTTTTTTTCAGTCTAATAACCTAGGTGGATATGCTAGACAAAGGGATAATTCACATCCTAGGAGGAATAGAGCAGCATGATGTGAGCTTTTCATCATACTACTCAGAATGGTGTACAATTTAAAACTTACAAACTGCGTGTTTCTGGAATTTTCTATTTAATATTCTTGTACCATTGTTAACCATGGATCAAGTGCAGAAAGTAAAACTGTGGATAAAGGAAGAACTACTGTGTGTGTATGCATCAATTTTGTTTTGCTTGCTATTTTTTGTTTACTATTATCAGATATAATTTTTACATATGCTTACTTTATATATTTCTTGGTCATTATGTATACTTAATATTAGTTTTATTGAAGTATAAGCTTTGTAAAATAAAATTTCATCCATTAGAGGTATATATTTCAATGAGCTTTGATGAATGCGTACAATTCTGTTATCACCACAACAATCAATACATAGTACATTTTCATCAACCTAAAAAGTTCTCTCAGGCCTGTTTGCTATCATTCTCCTTATCCAACACTGATGAAAGAAATCCTAGCTGATATAAACAGATGGAAAAACATCTCATCCTCATGAACTGGAAGAATCCATATTGTTAAAATGACCACACTGCCCAAAGCAATCTAATACATTCAAGGCAATTCCTAGAAAAATACCAACATCATTTTTCATAGTATTAGAAAAAGCAATCCTAAAATTCATATGGAGCTGAAAAAGAACTCTAACAGCCTAAAGCAACTCTAGGCAAAAAGAATACAACTGGAGGCATCACATAACCTTACTTAAAATTATATCCTAAGGCAACAGTAACCAAAATAGCATGGTGCTGTTATAAACACAGACACACAGATTGATGACAGAATAGAGAACCTAGAAATAAAGCCATATACCTACAAATGACTGATCTTTTACGAAGTAGACAAAACATACACCGGGGAAAGGACCCCCCTATTCAATAAATGGTGCTAGGAAAATTGGATAATCATATGCAGAAGAATAACACTATCTCTAGCTCTCATCATATACCAAAATTAACTCAAAATGAGTTAAAGACTTAGATGTAAGACTTGAAATCATAAAAGTTTAGAAGAAAATATAGAAAAAAATTTTTTGGACATTGGCCTAGCTAAGAATTTATGGCTAAGACCACAAAAGCTGATGTAATAAAAACAAATAATCAATAAAATAAACAGACAGCCTATAGAGTAGGAGAAAATATTTGTAAGCTACGCATCCGATGAAGTACTAATACCTAGAATCTACAAGGAACTCAAACAATTCAGTAAGAAAAAAACAAAACAAAACAAATGATGCCATGCGAAAGTGGACAAACAACATGAATAGACATTTTTCAAAAGAAGATATACAAATGGCCTACAACCATAAAGAAAATGCTCAACATTACTAATCATCAGAGAAATGCAACTTTAAATCACAATGAGATACCATCTTACTCCAGTCAGAATGGCCATTTTTGATTAAGAAGTCAAAAAACACTAGATGTTGGCATAGATGTGCTAAAAAGGGAAAGCTTATACACTGTTGGGTGGAATGTAAATTAGTACAACTTCTACAGAGATCAGCATGGAGATTTCTGGAAGAACTAAAAGTCAATCTACCATTGAAGCTTATACACTGTTGGGTGGAATGTAAATTAGTACAACTTCTACAGAGATCAGCATGGAGATTTCTGGAAGAACTAAAAGTCAATCTACCATTTGATCCAGCAATCTCACTATTGAAAGGCAAAGAAGTCATTATATCAAAATGACAACTGCATGCTTATGTTAATGGCACCACAACTCACAAAGACATGAAATCAACCAATGAGTTAATAAAAAAATGTGGTATATGTACAGAGGGTGCCAAAAAATGCATACACATTTTAAGAATGGAGAAAATTGTATTAAATTTGTAACAGTCAAATCACATTTGATTTCTGCAATTATAAGAAGCGTTCAATGTGATTTGTATTCATCTTTTATTATTGGTATATATTGAGTACTACAAGTTTAGTACAGTTTTTCCCTTTCTTTAAATGTATACCTTTTTTTTGTAACCTTAGTCTATAAACATATACACCATGGAGGGTGGTGCCTGTGGCTGAAGGAGTAGGGCACCGGCCCCATATCCCAGAGGTGTCAGGTTCAAACCTGGCCCTGGTCAAAAACTGCAACAACAAGAAAAACATATACACGATGGAATACTGTTCAGCCATAAAAAAGAATAAAATAATGTCTTTTTTTTACATAGCACATTGCAATATAAAAACAAATGTTCAATATTTTCTATGGAGCATTTCCTTCAGAAAGTCTAGAGCAGGGGTTATCAATTGTGGGTCACGACCCCTTCGGACTATACTAAAGGTTCACGGCATTAGGAAGGTTGAGAACCACTGGTCTAGCAGGTGTCCTCAAACTTTTTAAACAGGGGGCCAATTCACTGTCCCTCAGACCATTGGAGGGCTGGACTATAGTTAAAAAAAAAAAAAAACACAACTATGAACAAATTCCTATGCACACTGCACATATCTTATTTTGAAGTAAAAAAACAAAATGGGAACAAATACAATCACACCACCTCATGTGGCCCGCGGGCCGCAGTTTGAGGACTCCTGTACAGCTCACCTATTTCCATAACAATTCAATTTTGCAGATTGAAAACAGCTGAGCTTTCAGATTAAGTGGATTTCCACTTGATTACAGAATTCAAGATTTCTCAGATGTTAATACAGAGTTAAAATCAGTAGAAAAAACTTTGCAAATTGCTTGTGCCTATTCCAGGCTGTTGCACTGAGAAACCCACAGGCTGTTATCCATCATTGCTTGTATCTGTGGTCTTCAGAGCCAATAAGCTTTTTCCTGCCTGCAGACCATCATCATAACAAATCCAGATGATTAAATATAGAGCATGCCTGTGCAAGACAACATACTGATCTGATGTTGATACTTTTATACCATACTTGGAAACTCTCATAATAAATTCTTCCTCCAGAGGAATAAAAGGCAACTTTCCATCTTGCTGGGCAATATCTATGTTATTTATCAGGCCCAGTGTCCCTTCCAGACCTTTTCCCTCACCAGTTTCAGCTTCTCAATGGCATCCACATATTTTATTCAAAATTCTGCACAGTTATCTGAATTATTATTGCTTTGTCCTGAGCTTTTGGTAGCATCTGTATCAAGGCTGGCCATAGTGCTGGACTGTGAAGGACCCCCAGGGCTAGAATCTACAGACTCGTTCTTAGTACTTATCTCACTACTTTGGGAACTGCTATTACAGTGCTGTTTTTTGCCTTTCTAAAACATTTTTCACCATCGCTTGATCCAGAAAAGATCTTTGACAAAAATGAACACTATTTTATTGTCTTCAAAGATTCCACAGTTAGCAGTCTGCACAGAGAGCTTTTTTTCATTCTGATATGGTCAATTCTTTTCAGAGAAACAATGTACCTCACGGCCACAGGCCCATCCCTGGGGCTGCCTGTACTTCAGGGGGAGATGGAGAGCCCCAGCTTCTGGTGCCTGGACACCTAGCCTACTCCAGGGCCAGGTTTTCCTGAAATGATGTCTTCTATAGCAACTTGGATGGAACTGGAGGCTATTATACTAAGGGAAGTAACTCAGGGATAGAAAATCAAATATCACATGTTCTCAGGAGTGGGAACTAAGCTATGGGTACACTTGGTCATACAGAGTGGAATAACAGACATCAGAAACTCCAAAGGTGGAAAGATTTAGAAGGATAAAAAAATTACACATAGGGTATAATGTACACAATTCAGGTGATAGGTACACTATAAGCCAGATGTCACAGCTATGCAATATATCCAGGTAGCAAAACTGCACTTGTACGCCTTGAATATTGAAATATAAAGAAATATTTAAAATTAAAAAAAAAATTCTTATCCCATTCCTAGTTCCAACTGCTGAGCTATGATTATAATTTGTCTTTTCTAGAATTTCACATCAATGGAATTATGCATTATGTATTCTTTATTAACTTAATTGGCATAATGCTCTGAAGAGTCATATGTGTTTTTATACTGCTAAAGTTGCTATGAACATTTGTGTACTGGTCTTGGTGTGAACATATATTTTCATTTCTCTTGGTAAATGCCTGGAAACTGATGTATCATTTATTAATACATACATTTATTTATTATTCATATATTCCCATCAAAATATATGAGAGTTTCAATTGTGCCATATCCTTGCCAACACCTGGTAGTATCAGTCTGCTTAATTTTAGCTCTTCTAGTGAGTACGTAGTGTGTTTCTCTAATGACTAACGTTGCTGTTTATCTTTTCACAATATGCTTACTTGCCACTCTGAGACCTTCTTTTGTGACATGATTTAACTGAAATTTTATCTGGAAAACAGTCAAATACAGGGTGGCCATAAATTTGTGTGCAATTTAAAATAGACAACTACTTTAAAATTTATGGCCACCCTGTATATGTGGAAATACTTTTAGTTTTCTCCTTTTCAATTGTCAGTCAATACTGGATGGAATGTTGTAACTGATAAAGGTAATGTTATAAAAAGTACCTGACAGCCTGGAATATGAGAAAAGATCCTTTGATCCATTTGCAAATTCTAGTTTGTCTTATTGCACAGATATAACCAACAGTTTATTTTCAGAAAGCAGTTTTGAACTATGCTTATGCTTCTCATTCATTTTTCCTCCCTCCAAACTTCTCTTATTGAAAAGAATACATTATATATAGCTGTTTAATATTCTGTATCCTACGTTTCCAAAATTTGATATGTTTTAAGGTCTACTGCTGTTCTTCTTTATTTCTGTTGACTGTGATTCCTATTGGCTTGTCTCTTTGTATATTCTACAATTTTTGACTGGGAGCTCATCATCGTTGAGACTTTCTGAGAAAGTATTACAAGGTGTGTATAAAGGTAAATTCCTCTAGGGAGGATTAGTATTTGCTGCTGCCACTGGCGTAGGGCATGAAGATTAGGGTCTGTTTTGAATTAAAATTTCTTTCTTGGGTTTTAAAGACTAAACAAAAAAGTCTGCATTCAAGCCCTGGCCACTTGTGAGATTGAGTCAATGTCCTCTAAATCTTAGGAGTTTCTTCCCATTGCCTTTATCTTTCACATTGTCAAGGTTGAGAATGAATTTGAATTTCTGTAAGCTTCTGTTGAGTCAGTTTCATTCCCCTCTAGGCATAGCACTTTTTGCGTGGTAGATACATTGTGGTAGCCGGCAAGCTGCTCCCTGCTCTGCTCAGGTCAGCAGTCTACCAACCCCAATAAAAGTCTATGTACTAAGCTCTAGGTTACCAGGCTTAGTATTAATAAATGCCTCTGATTGTCAGGTGGCTTTGAGGCTGCTTTACCAGTCCTTGGAACTGGTGCTTTTTTTCTGGCCTCTGGCTGTTCCCCTTATATTTTTCCTCTAGGTTTTCCCACTGATTTGGTTAGAAACACACACCGCACACTCACACATACTTTATGATATTTTGTGCTCAGAAAATTTTGAGCTCTCTAGTCTGCATGTGCTGGAAACATTCTCTACACATTTGTTCATTCCTGCCTTAATACCTTGGTGAAAGGTGAGTCCCTTGCCAGAATGCATTCCAACTTCCTCTTCCACAATTTATGTTTACCATCTGTACTTCTAATGTGTAGGTAGTAGAGCATACTAATTAAGAGCAAAGACTTTGAAAACAAACTGCCTGTGTTTAAATCCTGTTCTACCACTCACTAGTTAAGTGACCCTGGGCTTCACTTTATAAGATTGTTGAAAGAGTTGAGTGAGCTACCACATATAAAATGTTTACTGCCATCTAAAATGTTTACAAGAGCCACATACATATTAGTCATTATTACTGTCTTTTTGTGGTCTTTGTTTTTTGTCCTTTTTCTCTAGTTTTAGTTAATCAATTATTTAAGCAACAAATACTCGAGAAGCTTATTTTGGGGGTAAGGAACGGAGCTTAAAAGAATACTAAGAAATGTAAAATGTGAATTCTTTCCTCAAGGAGCTTTCAGATAGCATGGGATCAACAAAAAACAAACAAAAAGCAAAAAAATGTGAGTTGTTACAAGGTAGTACGATCTTAGCAAATGAAAAGTATAGTTAATAGTGGAGTATTTCATAGAATGAAGACAACATTGTATTTTACATTAAGTATATTATTAAAAATCTGAGAGCTGTGATTATTCTATTATGTGACTTAGGAATCTCACAACCAGCTTATTGAGGGAAAAACCGATGATAGATCTTTTCTTCTTTTTCCTTATGAAAATGTAACTTTCCTTCCTACAGGATGTTATACATGTGTAAAAAGTATGAATTTTGGAATTAAATATGAATTTCAAAGCTGGTTATTTCACTGACTAGTTAAATTGAATTTTGGGAAGGTTCTTAACATTATGCTCAGATTCTTCATCTTTAAAACTGGTGTAATTGCTGGGGCGGTGGGCTCCCACCTGTAATCCAAGCACTTTGGGAGGTAAAAGGGGGGAGGAGCTCTTGAAGTCAGCAGTTCAAGCCTAGCTTGAACAAGGGTGAGATTCCTTCTTTACAAAAATTGGGAAAAATTAGGTGGGCATGGTTGGCACACACCTGTAATTCCAGCTACTTGGAAGGCTGAGCCCATGAAGTTGAGGTTGCAGTGAGCTATGATGATGCTACTGCACTCTAACCCAGGCAAGAGAGCAAGGCTTTATTTCAAAACAAAACAAAAGAACTGGTGTAATAATTATGTGCTTTACAGTACTATTTTAAGGATTAAATGTGACAAGAAACAAAGTATATAATGTACATTTGGCAAGTTGGCATATGGCAGGTTTTCAAAGTAAATTCCCTTCTTTACCTCTTTCTACCTCAACAAAAGTTACCTTTTTTCTCATTCATAAATAGCATTTCTAGCCAGGCACAGTAATCCTAGCACTCTGAGAGGCTGAGGCAGGTGGACTGCTTGAGCTCAGGATCATCCTGAGCAAGAGTGAGACCCTATCTCTACAAAAACTAGAAAAACTAGCTGGGCATTGTAGTGGCGACTGAAGTCCCAGCTACTTGAGAGGCTGAAGCAAGAGGATTGCTTGAGCCCAAGAGTCTGAAATTTCTATGAGCTATGACGCCACTATACTCTACTGAGGGTGACAAAGTGAGGACCTATCTCAAAAATAAACAAACCAACCCAAAAAAACCAAATAGGATTACTTTTTATGGCAAGTTTTTCATGTATTCTTAAGATATATTTTTGTGTTACTCTTCTATAAATTAATAGTTTTATTTAAGACACTGGGTCTTAGGCTGACCAGCTGCCTTTATTTAAATTATTTCTATATGTCTCCTCTCCCTCCTAAATAAAGTTCCTTGAGGATAAGGATGGTGTTTTATTCATCTTCTGGTCAGTTAGTCCACACATAATTTTATTCTCAATAGGCACTGTTGTATGAAAAGAAGTCCTCCCACAGAACCACGAATAGTACTTATACAGAGTACATGTATGTGGAAGATGGATCCCAACCAGGACAGTCACAAAGGGACACAGTATGACTATTGCAAGGGGAAATGGAAAGGCAAGAAATAAAAATTGTATATTATAAATACTGCATTTAATACATAGATATGTATAAATTATAGAATGTATCACTATAATTTTTAAAATATGTATAAATTATAAATTCACATAGAATTATAAAATATGTATATGATACGTTCATATAAAATGTATACTGACATAGTAACTTTCCCTAGACATGGCACTGGGTAAAAATAAAGGCATAAATAAGTCATTGAAAATGTATCATATAATCATAGTATATTCAAATAAGATTTATAAATAATGGCATTCAACTTACAGTATAACAGTATCTTCCTTTGAGGTAATACAGAAAGGGTTCTTCAGGTAAAAGTTGGATTGCTATTTCTAAATGCTCCTGAAAGAAACATACAAAGGAAAAGTCATCTCCCAAGTCTCAGATGTTGTTGGATGAAACTACGCCAAAGGCTAATAAACTCAAAAGTGGTTTTGAAATGTCTCATTCCCCACCCCATCCCTATTATTAATACAACACAATCATTGTTATCAATAATTCAATTATCAAAAAGGACTGGTTGCCCATCAACTCATGAGTGGATTAATAAACTGTGGTGTATGTATACCATGGAATACTATTCAACCATAAAAAGATGGAGACTTTGAGTCTTTTGTATTTACCTGGATGGATTTGGAAAACATTTTCCTAAGTAAATTATCTTAAGAATGGAAAAGCCAGTATCCCATGTACACAATACTATTGTTGAAACTAGTAGATCAACAACCACAGGACCACATGAGAGAAAAACATAATTAAATTCAAGACGGGGGAAGGGGGTGATGGGAAGAAGGATTGGTAAGCTTCCACCTAAAAGGTCCAATGTAGGGGTATATGGTACACCTCCTGGGTGAAGGAATCACCTGCAACTCGGACATTACCTTACAAACACAAACAACATAACCTAATTGTATGTACCCTCATATTGATCCTAAATTAAAAAAAAAAAAAAAGATTGCTTCCAACTACAACCAGAACTGTGACTATGAAAGGTTATGTATAATTTAAAGCCAAAACATTGCAATAAAAGTAGAAAATACCAAACTCAAATATTTGTCTGCCCATGACTTGCCTCGCTGATACTTACTGAATCAGAAGTTGAGTTTATAGATATCAAATGACATGGAATAGGGTGTAATGAAAGAAAAATAAAAGAACTCAGAAGAATAGATTCCTCTGGCATTATCAAAATGGTTATAAGGAACTGTTTACTTGTCCCTGTAATTATTAACCCCAAGGGATTATTTATTGAGCTACTATAACTAGAAGTAAATAATAAATCATGTATATGTATTAAACTGAAAAACATATCAGATTTATAAATTTAAAGACATTATTAAAATCAATTTTTTAAAATTCATTTCCTCCTTAAGAAATAAAAATATAAATACAAATTTCATGACCTCCATTAATGTCATTGAAAATAAAAATAAATACTATGCCTAAAATAAAGTCGAAGCTAATTTTAGAGTAAGCTTTTGCACAAAATTTCTCATCTCCCACAAATCTTCCTGGAAATGCTGCATTAGTAGACTAGTTTATCTCCTGGATTATTTACTTTTCTCCATTAGGAGTATAAAATTTACATAATTATTTGACTACAAATTAGGTACAGTATTTGTTCAGCTTACCGTATATACTCGAGTATAAGCCGAAATTTTTCCGGCACAAAATTTGTGCCGAGTTCAGGTTTTTTGGCACAAAATTTGTGCTGAAATTAGGCTTATACTCGAGTATATATGGTATTTACTCTAAAAATGAGGCTATGCTATTTTTCACATGTGGATTATTTATTTTGTTTACCTATCATGGTAAATTTAAGCCCTGGATTGGTCAAGTCCACATGCAGAGGCTGTTAACTACTTGGTCCCAATCACACTTATGATGTTGGTGAACTCATGACCAAAAGGCTACTACTCTACTTTTGAAAAAAATAATATTACTTTGAGACATCATTCAGGATATGGAATAATAATAATCTTTAATTACCCAAGTAGTTTGATTCTTTTTGTTGCAGTACTATTTAAGGAGTACCATTTCATTTCCTGTTTTAAAAATAAAACAAAATAAGTTCCAGCTTACTTTTAAAATAATCTAATTTCTACCTATTAATGGAACATATAGCTACATTTAAGCTTTTTTTTAATGATGAGAAGTACCTGGAAGAGCTGTCCATAGTTGATTTTGTTTTGTAAGCCCTCAAACTCAGATACATAGCCACACAAAACTGCATACCTGAAAAGAATAAAAACAATGGCTATTGTATAAATTTTTAATCAAATATCACCAAAGCATAACATTAAAAAAATCTCTAAGCATTCATTAATATTTAACAAAAGTATTTATATAGATACAGGGGCCCTAACAATAATAAGTACCTGACATTAGCATGAGGCCGCTTTCCTCATTTATAACTGGGACACTAACAATACTTTACATGTATGTTGTGAGGGTAAATTGAGCTAAAAGAGAGAATGAGGTTAGAGAATTGGCTGGCATGTATGGAGTTTGAATAAATGTTACCTGCCACTATCATTGGCATTATTAACACTAAAGTCAAAAAGCTCTAGGAAAGTCTAATCACATAAGTATTAAATTGAAAAGCATGTCAGATTTATAAATTTAAAAAACATTATTGAAACAAATCTTTTAAATATTATTCCCTCCTTAAAAAATAAAAAATAGTGTTATGACTTCCATTAGTGTCATTGAAAATAAAAACAAATATCATGACTAAAACGAAATAAAGTCAAAGGTAATTTTAGAGTTAGCTTTTTCACAAAATTCTTCATCTCTCTCAAATCTTCCTGGAAACACTGCATTGCTAGAATAATGTATCCCATGGATTATTTACTTTTTTTTATATGGGGCATACAAAATTTACATAAATAATTATATGATTTGCTTATTTGCTCTAAAATTTTCACAGAGTGTTTCCATGTGGAAGTGTTCAGAGTATTTTAGATTACTTTTGTCTGAGGCAAACTATTCATTTACCTAAATATTTCAAGAGTAGGTGGTATTTGCACTTGCACTGCCATAGTAATTGAGATGAAAATAGAATCGTGGAGGTTATTCTGATGGATTCTATAAATAAGCATAACTTATTCATACAAAAAATGAAATTAACAATTTTCTTAATTTGAAACAAGACTATTTCTGGACACAAAAGATGACATAATTCACATCACCTGTACACAACCAATAAAATGGTCACTAGTCAGTTATAACTTTTTGATCTCTCAATTTTTAGTTTCTACATATTCAATAGAACCTGCTACATTAAGCAAGATAAACAACTATATAAACCTATTAAAAATGATCTTATAACTTAACTAAATTAGGATATACAAGCGGTTCTCCACCTGTGGGTTGCGACCCACAGGAACTGTACTGAAGGGCCACGGCATCAGGAAGGTTGAGAACCACTGGGATATACTATTACTCACAAATTCTAAAATCAGACTGAATTTCATGTACTTCTCTACAACCAATAAAAAATCTTTCCAGAGATTGTACACTTAAGAAAGGCAGATTAAGAGAAAAAAACTCTAGAGCTCCTTTGTGAAAACTGCCATGGATGCCTCAGACTTCACGATATATATATAGTTTTTTTTAAGTTAACAAATTTTACTTTTTAGAGCACTTTTAGGTTCATAGCAAAAATAAGAACCCTCAAAAAGTTCCCATATACCTTCTGTCCCAAAATACATACAATCTCCCCACTATCAACATCCCACACTATGGTGAGACATTTATTAAAATCAATGAACCTACATTGTCAAATCGTTACCCAAAGTCCATAGCTTACACTAGGGTTGACACTTGAAGATACACATTTGACAAATGTATAATGACATGTATCCACAACTGAAACATCTTACAAATAGTTTCACTGCTCAGTCCTCATCCTATTCATCCCTCCCTTTCCCCAACTCTGATGATCACTCACTTATCCTTTTACCATTTCCATAGCTTAGCAGTTTTCAGAATGTCATATAATTGAAATCACACAGTACACTGCCTTTTCAGACTGGTTGCCTTCACATAGTAATATGCATGTGAGTTTCTTCCATGTTTTTTCATGATTTAACAGCTCTTTTTGTGTGCTGAACAAATTCCATTGTCTGGATGTACCACAGTTTATTTAACCATTCATCTACTGAAGGACATCTTGCTTGCTTCCAAGTTTTGGCAGTTATGAATAAATCTGCTAAAAACATTTATGTGCAGATTTTTACATGCCCATAAGTTTTCAATTTGGGGTAATTACCAAGGAGTGTGATTGCTGGATCCTACAGTAAGAGTATGTTTAGTTTTGTGAGAAACTGCCGAACTGTCTTCCAAAATGGATATACTATTTTATATTCTCACAAGCAAAGAATAGGAGTTCTTCTTGTTAAACATCTTGTCAGTATTTGGTGTTGTCAGTGTTTTGGATTTTGGCCATTCTAAAAGGTGTGTTGTGGTAACTGACTATTATTTTAACTTACAGTTCCCTAATGACATACAATGTTGAACATCTTTCCACATGCTTACTTGCCATCTGTCTATCTTCCAGGGTGAGGTGTCTTGTTCAGGTCTTTTGTCCATTTTCACATTGTATTATTTGTGGTCTTATTGTTGAGTTTAAAGTATTGTTTGTATTTTATATAACAGTCTAGATATGTATTTTACATCTCACAGTCTGTGGTTTATCTTCTCATTCTCTTTACACTGTTCTTCACAGAAGTTTTTAATTTTAATGAGTTCAAGTCATTTCTTTTATGGATTGTACTTTTGGTGTTATATCTAAAAAGTCACTGCTGCATCAAGGATCATCTAGGTTTTCTCCTATCTTCTCATCCAGGAGTTTTATAATCTTGCATTTTATATTTAGGTCTATGATCCATTTTGAGTTAATTTGTGCGAAGGATGTAAAGTCTAGAGTACTGTAGCGTCATAGCTCACAGCAACCTCAAACTCTTGGGCTCAAGCGATTCTCATTCCTCAGCCTCCCGAGTAGCTGGAACTACAGGCACCTGCCACAACACCTGGCTATTTTTAGAGATGAGGTCTCGGTCTTGCTCAGGCTGGTATTGAACCCATGAGCTCAGAAAATCCACCTGCCTCAGCCACCCAGAGTGCTGAGATTATAGGTGTGAGCCAGGTGGCGCCTGGCCCTAGATTTATTTTTTTTTGCATGTGGATGTCCAGTTGTTCCAGTACTTTTTATTGAAAAGACTACTTTTGTTTCATTGCATTGCCTTTGCTTTTTTGTCGAAGATCAGTTGACTATATTTTATGTGGGTATATTTCTGGGAACCCTATTCTATTCCAATGATCCGTCTGTCGATTTTTTTTTTTTTTTTTTTTTTTTGCTAATACCGTACTACCTTGATTACTATAGGTTCATAGGAAGTTTTGAAGTTGAGTAGTGTCAGTCCTCCAACTTTATTCTTCTTCTTCAATATTGAGTTTAGCCTTTTGCCTATGTGTGTGAATTAAGTTTGTCAACAATCACAAAATAAGTGTTGAAATTTTGATTTAGATTGCATTAAATCTACAGATCAAGTTGGAAAAAACTAATATCTTGACAATACTGAGTCTTTCTAACCATGAACATGGACCATCTTTCCATTATTTTTAGATTTTCTTTGATCATTCATCAGAATTTTGCAGTTTTCCCCATACGGACTTTGTAAATATTTTGTTAGTATTTTTACCTGTGTATTTCACATTTTTGGTGCTAATGTAAATGGTGATATGGTTTTAACTGCAAACTCCACTTCTTCATTGCTGGTATATAAGAAAGTGATTGATTTTTGTACATTAATCTTGTATACTATAACCTTGCTATAATTGCTTAATTCCAAGAATATTTTTGTTCATTCTTTCTGAATTTTTTACAAAGACAATCATGCTACCTGAAAAAGATATTTATATCTTTCCTTTTAATTTGTAAACCTTTCCTTTTCTTGTCTTACTGTAGTAGCTATAAATTTTAGGACAATGCTAGATAGCAGGGATGAAAGGGGAATCCTTGCCTTATTTCTGGTCTGAGTTTCGTCACGTGGGAAACTAAGTTTTGTGACAGATCCTGGTTTATAGTTTTCGTATAACGTCTTTATTTGGTTTTAGTATTAGGGTAATTCTGGCCTCCTAGAATAAGTGAGAAGTATGGCCTTTGCTTTTATTTTCTGGAAAAGATTGTAAAGTATTGGCCTAATTTCTTCTTTAAATATTTGGTAGAATTTACCAGTGAACTCATCTGGGCCTGGTGCTTTCTATTTTGGAACATTATTAATTATTTATTTTATTTCTTTAATACACTTAGGCCTATTCAAATATCTATTCACCTTGTTCTTTTGAAATGCTCTCAGCTCTTCTGTTCTATCATTCCTCCCAAAGAGTTCCAGATAAGAGAGTAATTCTTATTCTTCCAAATTCCACACAAACATTTCCCCAAACTCTCTATTTTTGTTATTGTCATTATCACTGTGTAATTTATTGGGTCTTAAAACCTGGGGCTACTTTCTATTTAAATACCTTTTTATTTTTTAAAAATAGCTTTAGATTTTCAGAAAAGTTGTCATAGTACACACAGTTCCCATATACCCTACACCTTGGTTTTCCTGTTGTTAGCATCTTATACTACAGTACATTTGTCATAATTGTACCAATATTCATATATAATATTGATATACAACTATCACAATGAATCTACATTAATACACTATTAACTAAGCTCAGGAATTTATTCAAATGTCCAACAATTTTCCCTAATGTCCTTGGCCCTTTTTGATACACGTTCTCTATCCTTCCCCTCCATATTTATTGCTTTTCATTCACAATTTGTTAGTATCTTTTCAAAATGTTAAAACCTTTTGAATTCCTATTGCCATCCATCATATACGTCATTCCTGCTAATTTTGTGTTATCTGCAACTTATATAAGCATACCTTCTATATCTTTATCTACTGACGAAACTACTGAATGCACTGGGATCTCAGTTATAGATCTGGCCCTAGAATCACCTCCAGAATGACAATGATCTGTAGAATAACTGAGGCTCAAAACCTCAGTCAGTATGGATAGTCCAGCAGCTTGCTCACATTTCTATTTCTTGTCCAAAGAATGTTATGAAGGAACTTGCCTCAATGCCTTGCTTAAATCCAGATATATTAGGCCAATTTCCATATTCTATCTATTAACAAGGAAATAAAAAACAGATCGTGTCACACTTTTAGAAAAATCTATGTTGGGTCTACTTGAATTTATTTCCTCATCTGAAGATTCACAAAACAAGCCAACTACCTGTTTGTGTTTCTTTCTGGAATCAAATAAATAGATGCTGTGTTCACTGGTCTACAGTAATGGAATTAATCTTCTATTTTTGGAAAATTAGAATGACTTATGCACATCTCTAGGCTTTTACTTTGCTCTCTCAACACAGTCTCCCCAAGCTACTCTGAGTGAAGGGGAAAAAAGGAAAAAGCATGATTTAGACATACCATTATCTGAAATATGTATATTTTCCCTTTTAGGTAAAAGGGAGTGTTACATATTTTATAATCTTTTCAAAATCGACATCTTTAAAGTCTGAAATATTGTTTATCTTTTTGCATCTCTCAAAGCTCACCTGTCTATCTTCCAAAGGATCTTCTCTTCTTTTCTTTCAATCAGCTCTACCTATGTGCGTGTGCATGTGTGTGCCTGTGTGTGTGCATGTGTGTGCCTGTGTGCGTGCATGTGTGTGCCTGTGTGCGTGTGCATGGGTGTGCCTGTGTGCTATTTTATATATTGCTCATTTAAAAAATAATGTTTCATTTCTCAAATTCTCAGGTCAATGGAAACTCTGAAGAAAGTTAGTTCAGAATGTGGTGTATTATCTCCATCTAGAGGTCATTCTAACTATACATAATTTGACAAGAACATTGTACTATTTTGGCAATGTCATTGATTATATCCTTAATAATCGAGTATAATATTGTTTTAACAACTACTACAAAAATTCCATTAATTTCCCTTTAGTATTTTTGATTCAGCATCATGCTATTTATGCTGTGACAAAGCAGAAATAGCATGCACTATAACAGAAAGAAGACTGTGAGCATTTGAAAATATAGAATCTGGGTTCTAGTTTCTGTTTTCCACGGGCAAACACACATACATGCTGTGCTTTGCTTACGCCACCCATAAAGTGGAAACAGGCCATTCTGAGAATCACCCGCTGTAAGGCATGTGGATGTAATTTGCGAACGGTAGAGCATAACAAATATGTAAGACATTACTTATAATTAAGGTTAGGCCTATTTGGCTAACAAACTGCAAATCCATTGGTAACTTTATTCTCTTGATTTTAGAAGTATTTCTGGCCAGTATTACAAAGACTAACAGAATTTTATAGAAAGTTTATGCAGTCAGAAAGATACAAAGCAATTTCATTTTGGAAAAGAGGAAGATGATGTTTTTCAATCATTCCCAACTATTAACCCTTTATGAAAATTATCCTTTATGATTAAATCTTTTGTTTCAAAGTGAAGGCTTATAATAATCACATAACACTGTAAACCATGGGTCTGCAAACTTGCTGTAGGGCCAGATAGTAAACCTTTTAGGCGTTGAGGCCAGATAGTCTCCTCTGTAACTCCTTAACTCTATTGCTGTACACAAATGCATAGGTGTGGCTAGGCTCCAAGAAAACTTTATTTACAAAAACAGGCAGTCTAACAATCTGCCGGCCATAGTTTGTTACTCATGCTAAATAAATAAGAAAATGTTCTAGTGACATACTAATAAATTCAATCTTAACATGTGGAAAAAGATCCAGCAGAATAAGATCTTTTCTCAACATTTTATTACAGTTAATTATATTCACTTCACCTAAATTTCACCCATTGTTTCTCAAGTCAACATCTAAATTTCTTTCTTTCTTTTTTTTTAATCACCATAAACCTCTACTATTTAATTGAATGAGAACTTTTGCATTCAGTAGGACATAATATATTCTCAGAATTAGGATTAAATTGACATTTAAATTTATTAAAGTTCTATTAGAACTTTAACTGATAAGATTTAAATTAAAAACTGATAACTGAATAAGAAGAAATCACATGAAAACACAATTGGGTCATTACTCTGCGTGTGTTCTGATAAGATTTAATCTTAGGGGTAAATCCTCTAGTTGTAAACAGGGTAATTAGTTCATAATAAAAAATGAAAAAACATGAATACAGAAGTGGCTAAATTAGTGGAAGACAGACTGGAAAACCCACTAGGGAGAGCTCTGCATAATCTAGCCTCACAGCTAGAGACAGCTGACGGTACTTAGGAAGCCCTCAAAGAAAATTCAACATCGTTCCTCAATGTAAGCCCAACAAAGGTCCTCACATGGAGGATTAACATCAAATATCTTTTTTTGACGTGATTCTTCATGGGTACAGAAAAGAAAGAGGACAGCATGGAAAGAACTGAGGAGGAGGAGGAAGGAAAGGAAAGACGAGCTCAGAGTTCAGAGCAGGACTTGGCTACTCTTTTTGTACTCTAATAGTGTTAGCCAGCCCCCAACCTCCAACATCAACGGAGATGGAGGGAGAGAGTATGGGTTGGTCAGTACAAGTTCGTTACAGTTACCACTAAAAGTGGAAGAACAGAAATGCTTTAACACATGTTAATTTATTAGCATCGGCATTATGTAAATTAGATGATCATGTAAACCTGGCTAAAGCAATAATTGCCAGGACCCCGAGGTATTAGGGAAGTGATCCTAAAGATCCTGTACCAGAGCAGCTTTAACAGGCTATTCATATTTTGGCACCTGTCCCTTAGAGTTTGGAGACACATACAATGTTACCTGATTCCTGCCCTGGGAAGTTTTAAGCGAGCGTTTGTGAGTGGAGCTCCCTCTGCTGATGGCAGAGTGAAGAAACAGATGAGCTTTAGGGAAATGGTTTGTGCTTTTAAAATCTTGGTGGGACAAAAATGAGTTTCCTACAGGACTAACGTGGACCTGGGGGAAGGGAACCAATTTGACAGACGTTTTGCCTAAGAGTACCTCTATGAGGAACAAAAACACCAAGAAGGGTGGATTTCTGGAAACCTATGCTCACGAAAGGTTCTCAGACTTTATTACTTCCTAACATCCTGTACCTGTAATGCCGGGGAAGTACCTGTAATGCCGGAGAGAAAAAAAAAAAATCTAAGGAAATAAAAAAATGTTACGTAAAATATATTCTTATTTGTGTTTTTATTTATAATTTATAAAAAAAATTTATATAAATATACAAAAGGTCCAAAACACAACATAATTAAGAATAATTTTTTTTTGCCCCAAGGATAACTACTTATATTCATCAAACTAATTAAGTCCCTTTTGTTTGTGTTTTATATATTATAAATGGTTGCTCCCCAACCTGTAGAATTTGTACACCATGACTCATTAAGATATAATAAATGGCTGATATGCTTTTATTCGTTGAAGCAGTCTTTCTACCTTTTGTTTAGAAACATGGCATCATTTTAATATTTTTTTCAAACAAAATGTTACATTAAATGAGATTTAGTTATAATTCATCATCTTCAAAGACTTGAAAGATTAATTTATAAAATTTTTATCTGGGCATGGTGGCTTATACCCATAATCTTAGCATTTTGCAGGGCTGAGGTGGGAGGAGCTTAGAGGCCAAGAGTTTGAGACCTGCCTGAACCACATAGCAAGACCCTATCTCTACAAAAACTATAAAAAATCAGCCATGCAAGGTGGAGAGTACCTATAGTCCTAGCTACTTTGGGAGGATTGCAATCTAGCCAAGGCAACAGAGAGAGACCCTGTGAAAAAAAATTGTAAAGGCTCGGCATCTGTAGCTCAGCAGCTAGGTTTTGCCAGCCATATACACTGGAGCTGGTGGATTCAAATCCAGCCCGGGCCTGCCAAACAATGACAACTATAACCAAAAAATAGCCGGATGTTGTGGCCAGCTACTTGGGAGGCTGAGGCAAGAGAATCACTTAAGCCCAAGAGTTTGAGGTTGCTGTGAGCTGTAATGCCACAGCACTCTACTGAGGGTGACATAGTGAGACTCTGTCTCAAAAAAAAAAAAAAAAAAAAAAATTGTAAAATATTCAATGAAATATGTTAACAAACAAGGACAGTTTCTGCACTACCAACTGTACATATTTGTGTCAATAATACTTCAAAAGATCCTTTTTAATTAATTAGGAAGTATATTAGAATTTTAAAGACTTTACATCCTATATACTTACCACAGATGACAATGTCCATTCAGAGGTGCTCTAGCAATTGCTCTTTCACTTAAAGTTTTGCCTAAAAGATAAAAGAACTTATACTTAGCATCTTCAGGTGACTTGGTAGGAGGCAAATTCTTCAATTAACTTGGTGGTTCCCAAGGTATGGTCCTAAGATCAGACACAACAGCATCACCTGGAAACTTGTAGAAAAGCAACTTTTCAGCCACATACTCTATCACAAATTCTGCTGGTGGGGCCCAGCGATCTGTGTTGCAATAGGCCTCTAATGATTCTGATGAGTGCTCAATTTTGACACCCGCTGGACTAAATGGTTTAACCAAAGGCAAGGAAAGTCATTTAGTCATTACCTAAAAATATAATAGAAATTGTTCTTTGGTAATCCATTCAAACAATTTTACCATGTACCTACTAAGTGCCATGCTTTGCCAAAATCTGGGAATAAAACATCAAATAAGACACAGTTCTTGACCTCCATGGGCTCACGGTTCAGATGGCTTCAGGTATATGCATATAAACAAATTACAAGTGAAACATAAAAGCAAGGCAAAAAGAGTACACAGGAGAGTGCACTGCTCAGTTTAAAGGAGGAAGGGATGCTTCTCTGAGAAGTTCTGGCCTCCTCATTCACAATAATGAACAGTCTCAGTGACATAAATAATTCTTCTAAATAATTATACTTTTGACTTGTAACTATATAATAATATGTCTAATGGCCTAAGAAATCAAAATGCTTACAAGAACCAGGCATAGTGGCTCACATCTGTAATCCTAGCACTTAGGGAGGCTAAGCGGGGTGGATTGCTTGAGCTCAGGAGTTTGAGACCAGTCTGAGCAAGAGTAAGACCCCATCTCTACCAAAATCAGAAAAACTAGCCTGGTGTTGTGGTGACACCTATAGTTCTAGCTGCTTGGGAAGCTGAGGCAAGAAGATAGATTGCATCAAAGAGTTGGAGGTTACTATGAGTTATGATACCATTGCCCTCTACCCAGGGCGACAGAGTGAGACTCTGTCTCAAAAAAAAAAAAAATCAGAAGGGTGGCGCTTGTGGCTCAAAGGAGTAGGGCGTCGGCCCCATATGCCAGAGGTGGTGGGTTCAAACCCAGCCCCAGCCCCAAACTGCAAAATAAAAATAAAAAGTAAAAACAAGAACAATAACAACAACAAAAACCCCAAACAAAAACAAAATACTTGTAAGAAAACAGAGTTGCATTCTGAGACTCTTTCTCAAAAGGGGCCATCTTTTTATACCTTCTTCTTTTCCCCCTCCTTCATTATTATTATTGCCTATCCAAATGACTTTCTAAATAAGTAGCTGAAATAATCTTTATAAATAAGGGTGTTTTATTCCAAAATCATTCTCCCAATTTGTTAAGTTGACACTGTGTAGCTCTATCCATTAAAGGAGCAAACGTGTGTAGAAAGCTAC
The DNA here is from genome assembly GCA_963574355.1 of Loris lydekkerianus. Lineage (NCBI taxonomy): Eukaryota > Metazoa > Chordata > Mammalia > Primates > Lorisidae > Loris > Loris lydekkerianus. The sequence goes on from CAUYPK010109488.1 coordinate 37,185, forward strand.
GTAAATCGGAAAGAATTTAAAAAGCGAAGTATTTTAATAATAACTGATATTATTTAATATATGTGAATCAATATTAGTAATTTTGAAATGAATGATTAAAAACATACTCTTTAAAGTAAAACCATTACAAACTAAATTAACATTTTAGCCACACTGAGATCCCACTGTGGGAATATAAAGGAAGTTGGGTCGAGTACAAACTGGTTTCATAGTCTCACTTACGCAACTGAAGACCACAAGGAAAGGTATTTCCCTTAGAGAATTATAATGTGATCTTCTTGAGGAATTCATAGCAATCAATTACGAAAATTATAATGATATTCCTTTAAATATAAGATTTATATTTTATTTGGAACATAAGTTATGATCAAGCATTGTGCTTCAAAAAATGTTATCGTGTTATGGTACACTCACTTTGAGTTTTGTGAAAGAATTCTGCTCTCTCCGGTGATCAAATCTTTCCTTAGCATTTCAAACATTTCAAACATACTATTAGGAGTAAAAACCTCTGCACTTCTTCCTTCCTCAGGCTGAATTCCAACATTCTTCAATGGCCAGTCTGAATCCCTGCCTTGGTCTCAGCTCCACTGTACTTGGTCATTAGCCTTCTGGAGCACTTACTCCTTATACACTGAATTATAACAGCTGTCTCTTTATCCATCTTTTCCACAGAATAAGTCCTTTAGTGTAAACACCATCCTAATTTTATTGACTACCCTCTCTTCCCTCCCTCCACCACTGTGTTCCTGGACACACAATTTTGAATAAATAGTTCTTGAATGGACAAATAAGAGGCCTTCTTCTTAATTTATTTCAATATCAGAGTGAATACATCTGAGGCTTTATTCCTTTTTCTCTGGCACTATACATTCTTCTCTTTGGGGGGATATACATATCCTATTTCAATCCTTTGTTCCATTCTTGTCCTCACATTTTCTCCACCCTTTTCTTTCTTTGCCAATTTACCATCACATACATTAACTCAATTAAACTCCCATTTCATTTAAAAATAAGTCATTTCACCTACAGAAAACTGTTACTTACATAGACTTTCCTTCGTCAACCTCTGCCATCAGATCCTCCTTTCTGATCACACTCTCTCAACACCCTGCACTCTTCTTTAACAATAACTTATTTCAATTTGTTTCTTTATAGGTATGATTATTTGAACAATAGAGCCTCCCCCACAATGCCATTAACATTCTGATAACATGCCTATTTTGTTATCCTTTTCCTACGGGCTACTAGGGTTGGGTTACAAAAGAAATGTGTTTAATATCAAGGAACGTTGGAACAGTTTACAGAGATACACTTTGATTTTCTTAGTAGATCTGAAAATAAATCCCTTTGTTCTCTTTCATTATATTTTTATTTACCTTGAAGTTAATACATCTCTTCTCTAGAATTCTACTTTGGTCTGCAAACTGGATTGCTACAGAAAAACTGCCTCACAAACCTGATGATGAATGTGTAAAAAACTAGGAGAAAATTAAAGTGCAGAGGCCATTTAGCAAAGAAATTTCCAAGTGGAAGGACTATAATTATAAGGAGTTTGGTAATACTTCCTCTTTATAAGTAAAAATGACAAGAGAATTAAACTGGAATGAGATCTTTCTTACTGTTTCTTCTTCATGCTCTTTATAGAATCAAACCCTAGAAAAGAGAAAACTTTGGAATAAACAAAGAAAAGGTTTTTGACATCAGTTCAGGAAGGCGGCGGGGGTTTTTACAAGAAAACATTTTGAAATCCAGAGGGAGACAAGGTGAGATATAAAAACAAAAAATATCATCACTTTGACATTCTGGCCATTTTACTGTTGTTATGAAAAACTTCAAAATATACAAAAAAGTATAGATGACAGTACAATGAACCACCATATATCCATCATTCAACTTAACAATGATCAATTCAATGTTAAGTTTGTTTCATTAAGATACATTCTAAGAGCTTATTTCTTTGTGGTACGTGGAGTTCTCCATTATAGGAAGTAAGCTGTGTTATTTTAATTATAATGGCCTACTGCTGAAGATAATTGTTCTCTCCCTATTATTGCTTCCCAAACACTACCACTTAATAATCTTTCTATGATTTTATAAACAAAAAAATGAAATGAGTTTTTTGAGGTGCCTATTTTAATATACTAAAATATTTTTAAAGAACATATTCTTTAGTCTTAAAAACACCTTCCTTTTCTGAGATTGTGATTTTTTTTTATATCAGGATATATTGAAATATATTAAACATTTGGGTTTAGCTAAGATGAGTTAGCATTAATTAAAACTCACTAGTGGTTTATTCTAGATCCTAGTTGTCACGTGAGAATAATCAATCTTTACAAAATAGTTACCAATATTAGCATAATGTTTCTTTTCTTGGGTATCTGCAGATAGCTCATACATGTCTCCATAACCACGAGCAAGCCGCCACATAAACTCTATTTCATCTCTAAACTGAAAAGAAAAGAGAACATTGCACATTAGAGTCCCTCAGTAACGTCTCTAGACTATAATTATTTTCTACTGCAACTTTTAAAAACTTAGGCAGGTAAATTGGTATTTATAGATGATCGAATCTATGCATATTTAATATGAAACATTTTACTTTTTTTTTTTTATTTCAGATGAATAGGAGGGTACAAACGATTAGGTTACCAGGTTTGCATTTGTTAGGTAAAGTCTCTGTTGTAGTTGTATCCTGCACCCAAGAGGTGTGCCATATACTCTTACATTGTGCCCATTAGGTGGGAGCACACCGATTCTCCCCCAGCCTGTCTCCCTTCTCCCTCCTCCGTCTCCCTCCTCCCCCAAACTTGAATTGACACTTTCTCTTGTGCAATTATTAGTTCCTCTTCTGGCTTCATATTAGTTTTCAGTAATATGAAACATTTTAAATCTAAATACTAATAGCTAAGAAATGTGACCTTATATAGTTAGTGTTACATTTGGATCTCAAAACCTATTCATATTATCTAAACATAGTCACCTATGCAGAAGAGAGAATGAATAGGTGTCAGAATATAAAAATTTCCCCTGGGCTGTGGTATCTTCTTTTTCTTTCTAAGTTACCTACTGCCAATATAACAGTTCAGCGAGCATGTTAGATAGTATCTGTAAACTGAATAGCATACACTCAAAAGAGCAGTCTCATTTTTTTTACCTAAATTAGCTAAACTGTAATCCTGGAGGTTTTATAAGTTTTAGACAATGTTTAAATTTGTTTTGAGTTGTGAAATCCTCAAATACTGCAAAATTTTTTTTTTTTTTTTTTTTTTAGTAGTGGTGAGAGAGATGGCTTTTCTAATTCAGGCCCAATATGACCAAATAATTACTGACAGAAGCAGCTTTAAATACTGATAGCTGTTATACTCTTAATTAGACAGAAACTTAAGATATAGTTTGCCCTTTCCCCAGAGAAGTAGTACTGTATGCTTTGGCATGCTGTCTTATCCTTTTATCGGTTATAAAATATTTAATATATAACACATAAGCTAGTAAAAATCAAACAAAAGTCAATCAGTATAATTATAGCTCTGGTTCTCATTTTTATGGTCTTTGAGTTTAATAAACTCTCATATTTGCTTCTAAAAATTTTAGACATTTTATAAAAACATTTTGCATTGTTTATTTAGCTTATATGAATATGACTTATTTATTATGGCCATAATATGAATAACAGATAGATTAAATTAAAAAAATCCAAACAACATGAACTGTTATTGTCACTTATCTCTTACCTTTTCTTTGTGGTCGCAAAGTACTTCAAAGCTCTCCAACTTGCCAGAGTCATCTGTACGTAAGTGATCTACCTTCTGAAGAAGGGCGTCTAAATGTAGTTCTTCTAAATGAGTGTTAAACGCTTTAGGGACTGGAAAACTCTGTTCTTCTGTGTCGGTATTAGCTGTAATATACCTAAAATTGCAGAAATAATTGTCAAGTCCTTCGAACATTATGCATAATAGCCAGAATGCTCCCTTCTGAAATGTAAGTCAAATCATGCCCCTCTTACATTTGAAATTCTGCAATGCCTCCCTTCACTCAGAAAAAGCTCAAGTTATAACAACAGTCTACATGACACTATTTAAATTAACCTTTAACTTGGTGTTTTAAAATGAATACTATCCCCCTTCCCATTTCATTTTAGGTGGTACACAATACAAACAACTTATTTTTATTTATCGAAACCCTGCTGGTTCTAAAAAAGGTTCTAAAAACATAACATATGTTATATGTACATAAAGACACATAACACACGAGCACAAATTAGAAGTAGTGAAAAAAGATAAAAAACAAGCTCAAATGTGAAGTCAATTTAAAACACACATATTTTAGATAGCTACACCTTTGCTCCAAGGGACACAAATGTGGCTCTTCATTTTCTCGCAGCCAATGCAATGGGTCACATAACTTGCAGTTCCCACTAGATACAAACAAACATACAAACACAGCAACTTGTTGGGCTTTAACTATTTCCAAACACTAAGACTTGTAACAAATTTCTTTAAAAGGCCTTCTAAAAATATACTATACATATTGATATAGAACTTCTTCAACAGCATTCTTTTTTTTTTTTTTTTTTTTTTTTTAATTGAGACAGTTTCACTTTGTCACCCTCAGTAGAGTACGGTGGTGTCATAGCTCATAGCAACCTCCCACTCTTGGGTTCAAGCAATTCTCTTGCCTCAGTCTCCCCAGTAACAGGGACTGCAGGCGCCCACCATAATGCCTGGCATTTTTTTCTTAGCAGGCCTGGGCCAGTTTCAAACCCACCAGCCCCGGAGCATGTGGCTGGCACCCCAACCACTGAGCTACGGATACCCAGTCCAACAGCATTCTTTATTAAAGGAAACTCCAATCTTTGGGTTGTTCAGACCAAAAAAACGTGGCATCACCCTTGGTTCTTTTTTATTTTTTGTCTCCTAAGTAACATCCAAATTGTTAGCAAATCCTGTTAGTTCTATCTTCAACCAGAATCTAGCCATTCTCCCTGCTTCTCCCCACTATCAGCCAGGACTATTAAAATCCAAGCTGTTATTTTTTTACCCCATTAGAAATTGACATGTAATTCTAAAATTCATATGGAAATGCAAGGGACCAAGAACAGAAAACAAAAAAGGATTGTAAAAGAACAAAATTGGAGGACTCATACTTTCTAGTTTCAAAATTTCCTACAAAGCTTCAGTAATCAAGAGAGCACAGTGTTGGTATAAAGACAGACATATGAAAGACATTAAGGATGTATTAAGAATGAAAGGTCCCAGAAACAAATTCTTACGTATATGATCAATTTATTTTGAGAAGAGTGGCAAGACAATTCAGTGGAAGAAATAATATTCTTTAACAAATAGTGCTGGGACAAACGGATATACACATACAAAAGAATGAAGTCAAACTCTTCTATACAGAAATTAATTCAAAATATATCAAAAATATAAATGTAAGTGCTAAAACTATAAAATTCTTGGAAAAAAATTAGGAGTAAATATTTATAATTTTTTTTTTAAATGAACTTTTTTTTTTTTTTATTCATTATGTCTGAGGTCAAATGAAATTCTGTGTTTCTTTTTTTTTTTTGTGTGTGTGTGTGTGGTTTTGGCCAGGGCTGGGCTTGAACCTGCCACCCCTGGCATATGGGGCCGGCGCCCTACTCCTTGAGCCACAAGCGCCACCCTTAGTTGTAAAGTCACAAGCACAAGTGACAAAAGAAAAAATGGTGCTTTATCAAAAGAAAAACTTAGATGCCTCAAAGACACCATATCTGATAAGGGTCTTGTATACAGAATACATAAATAACTCTTACAATTAAACAATAAAAAGACAAATAATCTAATTTAAAAATAGATAATGGTAAATAAACAATAACTCAATGAAGTTGTTATTCTTCGTAAAAACATAAACTTAAATATTTCTATAGTCATTAAACAAATGTAATTGAAATTATATATCCTTATCCTTTCCCGTTCCTCTTCCCCTCTTTCCCACGCATACACACAGAATAGTTTTACAGTGAATTCTACCAAATCTCCCAAATTCAGACTTATTTAAATTTTTCTAATAAATTATTAAATAGGGAACACCGTTCAGTCCATTTTATAAAGCTAATATACCTAATACCAAAACCAAACAAGAATATTGTAACAAATAAAAATTATAGGCCAATCTCAAACATAATCACAGATTCTAAAATTCTCAATAAAATATCATCCAAGGAGTTACAATAAATACGAAAGGCTGTATCATAACCAAATTGGTTAATACCCAAGAATTAAAACCATGATTAAATGTTAGGAAATTTCTTTAGAACAACAGATAAAACAAAAAGAACTATATAATCATTTTGGAAGTTGCCAAAAAATATTTTTCTCAGTAAAACCCAACACCACTTCAGAACAAAAGAAATGCCACACTCTTGAACAAGAAACAAAGAAGACTTTCAAACCTGATAAATGTTATATACTAAAAACCATAATACATTTCACCCTCAGTGATGAGTGTGAAGCATTTTCTTTAAAATCAGGACTAGAGAAGGATATCCAATATTGTTGCTTCTATTCAACATTGTACTAAAGGCCCTATTGGCACAGTATTAAAAGAGCAATAAATATAAATTAGAATCATCGGAAAGAAGCAGAATGCCATTATTTGAAGATTGTTCAACAGACTAGAAAAATTAAAATAATTAATTAAGATTTATGATAAATTCAATGAAATCATTTGTGTTCTTATGCTCTATAAAACGAACTAGAAAATACAGTTTTATAAAATTTAGCATTTATAATAGTAGGAAAAATATAAAGTACCAATGGAAAAAATTTCACAGAAGTTTTTAAATGACTTTTCTGGAGAAAATTGCAAAATATCTTCTGAGAATATTAAAGGTTACCATGAAAAAAAGATATCCCTGGATAAGAAACTCAGTTTTAAAACAATTTCATATGGCCCCAAATTAATCTATATTTATAATGCAATTTTAAGCAAATTCCAATAGGATTTTCCTATGAAACCCAACCCTAAAATTAATATGGAAGGCAAGTGTAAGAAGAGCCAACACATTTTGAAGAATAGCTATCAGGACTAATGCATACAGGATAAAACTACAGAAATTAAGTCAATATGGCATTGGCATAGCATCAGGCAAAGTGGCCAAAAAAACACAAGTGAACATGTAGGGTAGTCCTTTTCCCACATTAAAGAAACCCAAGAGTGGGAAAATTGCTTTCCCACTTTGGACGGGGATTTTCTATTTATAACTGGGTATTTCTCAGAAAATTATACAAAAGTTCTGAAATCCAATTTAAGCAGGAGAACATATACAAATATTAATATTACTGGGAAATTTTAACTACATGTATACCTACCAACTTTCGGTTAGAAATGAGATTTGTACTCCTGCCCTCCTACCCCCACAAAAAAAGGCATTTCTTAGATTTTCTAATGACAAACCTGGAATTTTCCAAACAGCCTTTTAGCAGGTCTGGAGAAGTTCACCTTAAAACGTCAAATTTACTTACACTAATTCCTCATGTACTTTTTGAATCCCATTTTCTGCTCCCAAGTTTAATATAAACTATGTCATTTTTCCTATTTTTTCAATTCTGCTCGATCAACTATTTGTTCCAATGGCAACAATAGCATCTCTGAAGGCATACTCAGAGAGAAATGACACTATTTACCATGAAAATAAAGGAGAGTAATTACAGAAGTGTATCAATAGTGATTTGTGTTGGAATAGGCCCTCATTTCTCCTGGAAACACCAACAGAATGGCAAACTACTTACAAAAGTATCTTTGTGGGAGATCCAGAAGCTAGTTCAGGATCTGCAACAATTAAGTAAATGTCCAATCATGAAAAAGCCACACTCAGACCCGTACAAAATTTCATTGTGTTTTTGCTCATCCTTGCTTCACTTCTTCTCTGGTATAGGAGAAAAATACCTGATTCCTATCTCTGCGCTCAGGACAAAAGGAAAATATTGGAACTTTTTTGCAATGTTCTGGTCTGTAAGAGAATACTCTCTGTCTTGCTTGATTCAGAGCTCAGATGGAAAGCAAGGCATAGTTTGTACGTTATGTTGGAGGGCACTGAAAAAGCCGTAATGGATACTATGGTACAAAAGAATTACAGGGACTATATACCTGTGGATACCTAGCTGCAAGTGACTATGGCAAGAGGAATACAGAATACCTATGGCTCCAAGAAGCAGCAGCTGTTAAATCCCTTAGGGAAATGAAGATATTTAAAAGCAGCCATGTATATGGAGAGGGGAGGTTGGGAAAAATGCATGCACATATACACAAATATCCAGAAAAAAATGCATTCTTTCATGCTGGGCTGATTACTAAGGGTATTCTTCTACATGACGGCAATCAACAAAGACTAGGAAAAGTGGCTGTTGTTTTAAGTTTGTGATTTTCAACGAAAGTCAGAAGGCATACAAAGAAACAGGGAAAGATGGTCCATTCAATAAGAAAAACAAAACAAAAAATCCCAAAATTAATCTCCAGAAATTAACCCTAAAGAAACAAAGACTTAGGATTAACTTGTCAAGGGTTTTCAAACAACAGTACTAAATATGCTGAAAAAGTTAAAGGAAAACACAAAGAAAAACTAAAACGCATAGAAATAATATATGAACACAATAAGAATATCAGCAAAGACATGATAAAAAGAATCGAACATAAATTGTGGAGCTGCAAAATACAATAACTGAATTGAAAAATTATCCAAAGGGAAACAACAGAAGACCCGAACAGGCAGAAAAAAAGACAACAGACAAACTTGGAGATAGGTCATTTGAAAATATCAAGTCTGAGGAATAAAAGGAACAAAGGATGAAGAAAAGTGAACAGGAACACTATGAGGCACATGCATACACATATATTAGGGTTTACTGAAGAGGAAGAGAGAGAGAAATTGGCATGAGAATATTCAAAGAAATAATGACCAAAACCCACTTTGAGATAAGACAAGAAAGTATAAATGCAAGAAACTTAACAAACTATAACCAGGATAAACCCCAAAAGATCCATACTAAGAGATCCACATCATACTCGAACTGTTGAAAGGGAAAGACAAAGACAATCTCAAAAGCAGCAAAAGTAACCCATCACTTTTAAGAAATCCTCAATAAGACTGTAAGGATTTCAGGATTTCAGCAGAAATCGTACAGGCCAGAAAGCTGTGGGAGAATATATGTATTGGAAATGATAAAAGAAAAACTGTCAAATGAGAATCTATAATCATCACAAATATCCTTCAAACATGAGAAAAACTTAAATATTTCTAAATAAACAAAACATGAGAGGTTATTTTCACTAGATCTGACCTATAAGAATTGCTAAACCAAGTCCTTCCAGTTGAAACAAAAGGACTTTGACAAAAGTCACGTGAAAATATAAAATGCTCTGATAAAGGTAAATACATGGAAAAGTACATTTAACGTAATTTTGGTATATAACTCCACTTTTTACTCTTTTATAGGACTTAAATGAGAAAGCCAAATATAAATTATGAGTCTATATTAATGGTTACAATATATAAAGGTATAATTTGTGACATCAACAACATAAATGGGCAGTGCAGCTGTAAGGGAGTAGACTTTTAGGCATAGTGGTTCATGCCTGTTAAATACCAGCATTTTAGGAGGCTAAGGTGGGAGGATGACTTGAGGCCAAGCATTGAAGATCAACCCAGGCAACATAGTGAGACTTCTGGCTCTCCAATTTTTTTTAAAGGAATATACTTTGGGTATGCAACTGAAATTAAGCTAGTTCAGTTTAAAGTCCATTTTTATAACTTTAGAATGTTATATGTAACCCCTCTGGTAACCACAAAAAATAAACAAAAGGGACAAAACATGTCATTACAAAAAAGTCAACTAGACACAAAGGAAGGATATAAGGGAGGAAATGAGGGAACAAAAATCCTACAAGACACACAGAAAACAATAAAATGCCAATAGTTAAGTCCTTCCCTACCAGTAATTACTTCAAATGCAAATGTATTAAATTCCTCAATTGAAATAATACATTGACAGAAAGGATGAAGAAAATCAGGATCCAACTATATGCTGTCTTTAAGAGACTAATTTTTGCTTTTAAAAACACCTAAGTTGAAAATGAAAGGATAGAAAAAGATATTCTATGCAAATAGTAACCAAAATAGAGTTGGACTGCCTATACTAATACCAGAAAAAATAAACTAAAAAATAAATAGTAGTAGTATAGTAACACTGTAACACTTTAACAGTAAAGTAACAGAAAAAAAGAAAAAGGACATAGAAAGTGGACTTCAATGCTCCACTTTTTTTTTTTTTTTTTTTTTTTTTAATTGTTAGGGATTCATTGAGGGTACAAGAAACCAGTTGACACTGATTGTATTTGTTAGGTAAAGTCCCTCTCTTTAAATGGTAGACAAAACAACAATGAAAAAGACCTTTAAGGAAAATAAGAACTTGAACATCATTAGAGGACCTAACAACATAAACAGACCATGTTACCCATTAATTGCAGAATACATATTCTTCAATGCACGCAAAATGTTTCCTGAGTAGATCATATTTAGGCCAAAAAATAAGTCTAACCAAATTTTTAAAGACTGAAACTATATAAGTATCTTTTTGAATCAAGATAAAATGAAACTAGAAATCAATAGAAATAAAAATAGAAAATCCACAAATATGTGAAAATTAAACAATACAGTCTTAAACTAATGGGCCAAAAAATACATTACCAGGAAATTAGAAAATATCTTCAATCAAATGAAAATAAAAACACAAAATGCCAAAAACTTACAAGATGTAGCAAAAGTAGTTCTAAGAGGAAATTTTGTAGCTATGAATTCTTACATTAAAAAAGATAATGGTCCCAAGTCAATGACCTAAATTTGCACATTAAGAAACTAGACAAAGAACAAACTAAACCCAAAGCTAGCAGAAGGAAGAAAATATGGTTTAGAGCAGAACTAAACATAATAGGTAATAGAAAAATGGTAGAGAAAAACAAAATTGAGGCCTTGCTTCTTCAGACAGATCAATAAAATGGACGATAGCTGGACTAAGAAAAAAGAGAGAAGACTCAGATAAATAAAAGCAGAAATACAAGAGGAAACAATATTACCAATTTTATAGAAATAAAATGAGTTATGCCTGGGCATAGTGACTCATGCCTGTAATCCTACCACTCCACAGGCGGAGGCAGGTGGATTGCCTGAGTTCACAGGTTCGAGACCAGCCTGAGCCAGCGCAAGATATCATCTCTAAAAAATCAGCTGGGCATTGTGGTGGCACTGTAGTCCCAGCTATTTGAGAGGCTGAGGCAAGAGAATTGCTTGAGCCTGAGTTTGAGGTTACTGTGAGCTATGATGCCATAGCACTCTACAAAGGGCAACAAAGTGAGACTCTGTCTCATATATATTAAAAAAAAAAATTATAAGAGAGTACTTTGAAGAGTTATATGCCAGCCAATTGGATACTGTATGTTAAATGAACAAATTCCTAGAAACACATGTAACTGAATCAGGAAGAAACAGAAACTCCAAAGAGACTTACAACTCACAAGGAGATTGCATTAGAAATCAAAAACCTTCTAACAAGGGAAAGTCCAGGACTTGATGGCTTGAATTCTACCAAACCCTTAAAGAAGAAGAATTAACAGCAGTCCTCTTAAAACTCTCCCAAAACACTGAAGAAGAGGAAATACTTCCAAACTATATAATTCCATTAGGACAGCACTACCCTGCTCCCAAGGCAAGACAAAGACACTCCCAGAAAGGAAAACAATAGACCAATACCCCCTGATGAATATTAATGCAAAAGTTTTCAACAAAATATGAGTCAACAGAATTCAACAGCTCATTAGAAGATTTATGCACCACAACCAAATGGGATTTATTTTAGGAATGCAAGGAGGTTCAACATATAAAAATCAGCCAATGTTAATACACGACATTAACAAAATGAAGAGAAAAAACTGCATTGATGCAGAGAAAGCATGTGACAAAACTCAGCACCTTTTTATGATTAAAATACCCCAAAAACTAGAAAACAAGGGAAACTGTTTCAACATAATAAAGTCCATATATGAAAAGCCCCCAGCTAATATAATACACAACGGTGAAAAACTGAAATGCAAATAAAAACTACTTTGAGATATCATCTAACTCCAGTAAGATTGGCCTATATCACAAAATCCCAAGACCAGAGATGTTGGCGTGGATGTGGAGAAAAGGGAACACTTCTACACTGCTGGTGGGGATGCAAATTTCCTTTTGGAAAGATGTTTGGAGAACACTTAGAGATCTAAAAATAGATCTGCTATTTAATCCTATAATTCCTCTGCTTGGTATATATACAGAAGACCAAAAATCACATTATAACAAAGATATTTGTACCAGAATGTTTATTGAAGCTCAATTCATAATTGCTAAGTCATGGAAAAAGCCCAAGTGCCCATTGATCCACAAATGGATTAATAAATTGTGGTACATGTACACCATGGAATATTATGCAGCCTTAAAGAAAGATGGAGACTTTACCTCTTTCATGTTTTCATGGATGGAGCTAGAACATATTCTTCTTTGTAAAGTATCTCAAGAATGGAAGAAAAATTATCCAATGTACTCAGCCCTACTATGAAACTAATTTATGGCTTTCACATGAAAGCTATAACCCAGTTATAACCTAAGAATATGGGGAAGGGGGAGAGGGAGGGGAGGGAGGGAGAAAGATGGGTGGAGGGAGGGTGATTGGTGGGATTACACCTGCGGTCCATCTTACAAGAGTACATGTGAAACTTGGTAAATGTAGAATATAAATGTCTTAACACAGTAATTGAGAAAATGCCAGGAAGGCTATGTTAACCAGTGTGATGAAAATGTGTCAAACGGTCTATAAAACCAGTGTATGTTGCCTCATGATCGCATTAATATGCATAGCTATCATTTAATAATAAAAAAAAAGTAAAAGAACAACAACAACAAAAAATTCCCATTAACAAATATTTTTTGGCCATTCGTTGCATGCAAGGCCCTGGAACTTTCCGTCATGTGTTCCTTGTACATTTCACTGATACGTTCACATTTGCTTCTCTTGAATGCCAGGAAAAGGAGAGTTAGACTATGTCTGTGTATCTTTGCCTATTTTTTATGGCCATTTTTTAATAGTCATTTTTTACAGATAATCAAGACTGAGCTAGCCTGGAAAACCAATGCATTTATGGGCTCTCCACTCTATTTCTGTTCTTGCAAACTAAAACTTAAGTCCTGTGACACAGTAGCTATAACATTCCCTAAAGCTCTTTACAGTATTGTAATTACTGAAATGTTTTCTTTCCCATAAGCAGCACCAACGCAGTGAGATCATGAGGCAGGCATCAAGAGAAAACAGTATTTAATTTCTTGTAGAATAGTACCGTGGGAATAAAGAGTCTCCCTTTCCCCTGACATTTAAATACATGGACACAACCAAAAAATGCAGCAACAGTGCTGTCACCAACAAGCCCACACTTCTTCACCTAATTAAGCCATTTTAATCTAATGAATATAAGCAACATAATAAATTGGCATAGCAATGAGTCAGGGGGTGATTCCACCTGCAGCAACTGCAGGGCTGGAGCTGCCCTGCAGGACACACAGACCTTTCTGCTATGTCCAAGTGATACCTGTTTGCACTTTAGCCCCAGACTAGGAGGCCTGAGGAGGTGGCTTTGTTTGGCAGTCTCCCAAAGGAGACCGACCGCCTCCACACCTTCACCTTTTGCCTAGTGGAAGCTGCATTTCAGCGACCGAGAATGCAACCTGGGATAAGTCTTCCTCAGGGCCATGGATGCAGGGATCTCCCCAGCTGACCTGGAGTTTGGTGGCAACACATTATTTACAAAGACAAATCCCAGCTTCCTTTACCTTGGTTGTGGTGGATGGAAAACTTCAGAGTGTTATTTTGTGTTCCTTTAACATACAATCAAAGATGAGTTGCCTCTGTCTTGAGACAGGAGAGATATTATTGGAAACATTTTGAGAACAATTTTTCAGCCATTGCCATTTTGTTTGAGTCCCCCCCCCCTTTTTTTTCCTTTTACGAGAGCCATATGCTTTTTTTTTTTTTTTTTTTTTTTTTTTTCCGTTAAAATTACCTTCTTTGTCTCTTGCCCCAGCTTAGGAAAAAAAGGAAAAAAACAAAACTAAACTAAAAAACTGAAACAAGTTGACGATGAGGACAGGCTAGTGCATTTTATAATAGAACAATGATTTTGGAATAGTGATACTGGCTGACAGCTGAGTTCTATTGCTCAGTGCTTCTGTGAGAGTTCAGTTTCTCATCTGTAAAGTAGGAATAATAATGCAGATTCGGGTAGGCCAGGGTGGCTCACACCTGTAATCTTAGCTCTGGAAGGCCAATGCAGGAGAATTGCTTGAGCTCAGGACTTTGGTACTGGCCTGAGCAAGAATGAGACCCTCATTTTTACAAAATAAATAAATAAGCCAGATGTGGCTAATAAACACACCCATAGTTCCAGCTACTCAGGTGGCTAAAGCAGGAGGATCTCTCGAGCCCAGGAGTGTGAGGTTGCAGTGAAGTATGATGAAGCCACTGTACTCTGGATGTGAGGATAGAGTACACTTATTTGAGATACTTTCTAATTAAAAAAAAAAAAAAAAAAAAAAGGGAAGTTTATGAAAAGTGTAGGTAGAGCTGATAGTTAGGGAAAATGGGTTTCCTTGGCTGAGAAGTGTATATATGGACTGACATCCCTTACTTTCTAGATGCTTCTGTGACAGGGGATTACCATCTTGTCACTTAGGCAGGAAAGTCCCTTCTTATTATGTGGGCTACAGGGGTGTGGGAAGATTTCTTTTCTCACCAATATGGAAGTGGGGATTAGGCGAGTTAATACTGATAGAAAAGGGGGAAAAGTCAAATCACTTCTGGGCAATGTGGTTCAGAGGCTGGTGGGCCTGAAGACGGTTCCCGTCCTTGCTATTAGCCTGTGCCTGCGGAGGTGGGAGTGTGGTCATTTCTAGTGTGCCTGTCTGTCACTGTGGACTGACCCCACCTCTCCTGTGCCTTCTCCCCCAGCCTCATTAATCTTTTAGAGTCAATGATATTGGCAGTGTGCTGTGTTCTTGCTTCTGTCCTTTGCCTCCTCCTGTTAGCCATGGCTCTTAAGGCCAATGGTGTGGAGACAATCCTATTTCTATTAATAGGTAAGAGAGATTTGAGAAACTTTGCTTGAGTCCTCACATGCAGTGCACAGGAGAGTCACAACCCTCACCCTTGGAAATCCTGCTGCCTTGTGGGTGGAAGTGAGCCTGTGGGTACAAGAATGATGAAGGAGAAGCCCTGAGCCTTCAAGATGCAGTTGGCACTGGCTTTGAAGTGTTTGTGCTTTAAAGGTCACTATAGGTAAGAGATTTTTAAATCATTGGAATTTGTTTGGTAATTGAATCCAAGGGAGTTGATAACATCACCTAGGGTGGAGGCGGAGCAGTGGTTCTCAACCTTGTCTACATGTACAAATGCTTTGGGGAATCTTTTAAAATAAAGATGCCCAGATGTGACCTCCATAGATTATGATTTAAAAGTTAGTATAAGATGAAATCTGGGCATGAGATTTTTTAAAAGCTACATAAATGGGAGTGATGACTTAAGCAGTGGCTCATACCTGTAATCCTAGCATTCTGTGCTTAGGAGTTCGACACCAGCCTGAGCAAGTGTGAGACCCTGTCTCTGATAAAAATGGAAAAACTAGCTGGGCATTGTGACAGGAGTCTATAGTCCCAGCTGCAGGAGTTTGAATGCTGCTGTGTGCTAGGCTGATGTCAGGGCAATCTAGCCTGGGGCAACAGAGTGAGACCCTGTCTCAAAGAAACCAAACCAAACCAAACCAAAACAAAACAGCTCCTTAAGTGATTTAAATGTGCAGCCAAATTTGATAATCACTGTTCTTCCCTCTCCTCCCCTCCCCTCTTCCCTCCTTTTTAAAAACTCTGATCCAGTGGTTGACAGTTTGAGCTGCGCATTAGAATTGCCTGGGAAGAGTCTGCTTCCAATCTTCTCTGATAATAGATACTATGGAGGAGAAGTTCCTTCCTGGTCTTCGTTTACTATGAATTTGTATTGTGTTGAATTTTATCAGGTTCTTTTCCTGCATCTATTAAAATGATCATACTGTTTTCTTTTTAAAGCTGTTAATGTATTGAATTACATGATAGATTTTTAAAAAAATATTAAACCATCCCTGCATTCCTGTGATAAAAGTAACTTGATAGTGGTGTATATATTTTTAATCTATACTCTTCTATTTGACTTTGCTAGCATTTTAAGAGTTTTGGCATTTTTATTAAGTAATTAGAAATGTCCAAGAGTTACCCTTCTTCTAATGTTTACATGGTTTTGGTATCAGGTTTATGCTGATTATGTAAAATGACTTGGAGTGCATATTTCCTCTTTTTTAGTTGTTGTCTGGAAGAAGTGGTGTGTGACAGAGATGATTTCTTATAAAATTGGAAGAATTTTGTGTGAAGCCTGAGTCTGAAGTTTCAATTGTGGAAATATTTAAAAATATTTCTTCAAGTTCTTTAATAGTTATAATATTATTTAGACCTGTATTTTTGCTGAAAATTATCTCAGAAAGTTACAGCTATATTTTCTCTAGGACCTTTTACTCCTGCAACTGTTTCTAACATTTTTCAGCCAAATTCTTGCTGTCTCCTTTTTCTTTTGTCATTTACACACTGAACACTGCTTCTGCCACTTTGATGAGGTTGCTAATGGATCTCCATGATGCCAGCTCAAAAGGATTTTTTTCTATCCGTTATACTTTATTTTGAGACTGCTTACCAGCCGTTTCTTTCCGAAGCTTTCTGTTGCTTGGTATATTTGACAAAATTATTTTCTCATCTCTTCCCAACTGATTATATTCTAAAAGTCTCTTTCCTAATTTTCTTCCTCTTTTTCCTTCTAATGGTGTTGGTATTGACACTTGCAGGTTCTCATTTTTAGTCCACTGCTGTTTTCATTGTATACAGTCTCCTCAGATAAACATGTTTATTCTTAAGATTAAATTTCACTCATGGGTAGATTGGGTTCTGTGGATTCTGAAGCTTATATAATTTTGGGATCACTCTTCAAGGAAAATACAAAATTAAATACAGGGCTTCACCTTGGAAGTAAGAGGCCTGAAACTTAAGCCTCAGTAAAATTACGGTAAATATCTCTCATGCTGTGATATCTTTTTTTTGGTTTTTTTCCTTTCTTAACATTTCAGACTATTACAGGGGTATACATATTTTGGTTACATAGTGTGTTTTGTACATTTCAAGTCAAAGTTATAAGTGTGCCCTTCATCAAGAAGGTATGCATTGCACCTGTTAGGTGTGACTTTAGTACCCCCCCCCCCCAATTCCTATTGAGTTTTACTCCCTATGTGCACATAAGTGTTGGCCAACTAGATCCTGTGTAGTACTGAGTACATGTGGCATTTGTTTTTCCGTTCTTTGGCCTCTTTCTTAAACTTCAGATTTGTAAATTAAATTACTTATTGAACTTATCTGTCCCACAATGGTATGTAAGATGTCCTACGATGTGGAGGTTTTAAAACATGGCTGCAAAATTATTTCACATGTCTTCTGTTGAGAAGTGGGGTCTAGGGCTCTGGTTTTGAGTCTGGGCTTTCTGACTGCTTGATCAGTAGAATATGATGCAAGCCTCGAAAAGCTGGCAGTTTCTACTTCTTATATTTTGGGACATTTGCTTTTGGACCTCAGACACCCTGCTATGAAAAAGTCAAGGAGTCACGTGGAGAGCCCAGTGTGGGGCAGGGCGACTGAGGTCCCACCAGGCAGCCAGCACCAACTTGCTAGCCGGGCAGGTGAGCCATTCTGGAAGTGGGGCCCGACCTCAGCCACACTATCCTACTTAGGTGATGCGGAGATTAGATTTCTCCACTGAGCTCTCCCCAATTGGTGACTGGTGTGATAAATCTGATTGTTATTTTAAAGCCTTGAATGGTGGGGTGGTTTGTTATGCAGCATTAGGTAGCTAGGGTGCACAGAAGCCTCGGCTCATTCCTTTCCCTGGATGCCAATCGTAATTCACGATGGCACTGGGGATGCTGTCACCCGGACGTTATGTAAGCACTTATTCTAAGTCTTTCCCTATTCCCTCGTGTCCAGTTCAACACCAAATTGTTTCATATTTTACCTCTTAGATATTTCTTTCATCAACCTCCTCTTCTCTACCCCTTTACCTGTGGTTCCCTCTGCATCTCCTGATGATTTTCAGGAGACTCCGGATGTATTTTACAGTATTTATCTTTGTCCTTCTCAAAACCAACTCCCCGGGCTGCCACAAAAATACTCACAAAATAAATTCTAACCATCTTGCTTCTTCATACACTGGTTTCTCTTCAGATCGTATAAATCTTTCGCCTTTTACTAACCATCTTGCTTCTTAGCTTAAATTCTTTTTGATGAAACAAACATAAAAGATATAATGCAATTGACACATTTCTCAACTGAAGAAAGACCTGAGTTTGCAGATTTGAAAGCTGCAACAGGAATGCATGCATACCTTCTTCATTGCCTGTGTGCATTCTAATCTTCCTCCTGCCCTCATCCCCATCCCATTAAAGAACCAACAATAATAACGTTTTACCTACAATGGGTTAAAAAGCAAGCTGCCTTGGATTTCCAATATGTCAATGGTAAAAAAAAAAAAAAAAAAAAAAAAAAAGGACAAAATCTGTGGGATTGGAGAGATACAGTTAGCCAAAATTTTAATACTCAACCAAGTTGTCATTGTGAGAGAAATAGAAAAGCAGAAGCCAAAAAAAGAAAATCACCCCCTTGTGCCTTCTAGAAATAAAGACGCTGCTAGGTGTCAGTTGTAGTCTATCTTCTTCTATTTGCAATGAAACTTTCTATGCCCAGTATGTCATGAGATTGGAAACTATTATAACAGCTACTATACTATTGCAATGGTAAATAGAGTAGCATTAGCTAATACTTTTAAAATATCTGATAGTTCAGCGACAGTAATTTCCAAAGGCTAGTTTGAGGCGACTAACTGCCATTTAAAAATCTTGTTTCAATAAGAAAATTGAGTTTCAACTTCTGTGTATTTAGCAAACAGTCTTTGGACTTTAGTGTGGAAATATCTGAAGTAATTTATTTCTGCTCTATTAATGATAGTTAAATTTGAGCAACTTATAGCCAAAGTTCATATTTCTGATATGTAAAAAATCACATGTTTATAATAATCCTGTACAATATTTTCTGAAAAACATTCCTATTAATCCTTGATACTTCTCCAGGTCAGAAACATGTTTGGAGATTAGATTCTGAGAGTGTTTCAAAGAATGACATTGAGAATTGGCTTCAGTCTCACCTCAATCGGCACTTCTTTTTGTTTTCTGGCTACGTTGGGTCCGAGTTACAGAAAATGACTCCCCTAAATCACCAAGAAGCAGATATGGAGATTTAGATAATGATAACACTGTCAAGTCAACATGTGATGAAGACTTTAATACTTGCAATACAAAGTAACGGGCATGTGTGGTACCAATGAATTTTCCAGAATCATTAAAAAAAAAAAAAAAACAACTTTTTTGGAGTCAGGCCTTTGCCTGTTGCTGAGGCTGGAGGCAGTGGGGTGATCACAGCTCACTGCAGCTCAAGTGATCCTCCTGTCTCAGCCTTCTGAGTGGCTGGAACCACAGGTGCCTTATTATAAGCCACATTGCTGGCTTATTTTTCTTTTTTCTTTCTTTTTTTTTTTTTTTTTTGTAGAGAAAGGGTCTTGTTCTGTTGTCTAGGCTGATTGTGAACTCCTGGCCTCAAGTGATTTGTCTGCCTTGGCCTTCCAGCATGCTGGGGCTTCAGGTATGAGCCACAGCACTCAGCCAAGAATCACATTTTAATTAGAAGAATATTTAGGTATTATATGCTTAGTGCTTGCAATCACTTATAGGCTGAAATGATCCTCATTGAGGTAAATATTTTAGCCTTTTCTCTTTGTTCCACAAGTTGTTACCACAAAGTGGTTATGTTCAAGCGTGGGTATATGTTCTTGGATGACATAACTCTAACTCCGATTCCACATTCATAATGGTTATTTTAATCCAGGAGTAATTTTTATCCAGTAACCTGGTAACAAGTTTATCAGGCAAGAGTGGGTACTTATATCCTTGATGGCAAGAGGTACTATTTATAAATGTGTCATAGATTGGACCTTACTCTTTACCTTATTTTCTCTTTAAAAATTTTTCCTCTTGGTCTGGGCATGGTGGCTCATGCCTGTAATCCTAGAACTCTGAGAGGCTGGGATGGGTTGATCAGGTTGTCAGTTTGAGACCAGCCTGAGCAAGAGCAAGAGCAAGACACCGTCTCTAAAACTAGCAGGGCATTTTGGAGGGTGCTTGTAGTCCCAGCTACTCAGGAGGCTAAGGCAAGAGGATCGCTTGAGCCCAAGAGTTTGAGGTTACTGTGAACTATGACCCCATGGCACTCAACCAAGGGCAACACAGTGAGACTCTCAAAAAAATAAAAAAAAATTTTCCCCTTCATAAATCTGGGAGAAAGATTAAAAAAAAAAAAAAAAAAAAAAAAAAAAAAAAAAAACAAAAATTGTTTAATTTTTTTTATTTAAAAAAATAAAATAAAGTTGGGAAACTATGGAGTGTTTTTGTAAGAAATCCATTAAATATACTTATTTAAGTG
>CAUYPK010109489.1:0-12373 GCA_963574355.1 Loris lydekkerianus
TCCATTCATGTATTGAAGGGCACTTGGGTTGTTTCCGCATCTTTGTGATTGTGAATTGTGCTGCTATAATCATACTAGTGCAACAATAACTAAGAAAATGCCAGGAAGGCTATGTTAACCAGTGTGATGAAAATGTGTCAAATGGTCTATGAAGCTAGTGTATGGTGCCCCATGATCATATCAATGTGCACAGCTATGATTTAATAAAAAAAAATCATACTAGTGCAAGTCATTATGATAAAATATCTTTTTTTTCCTTTGAGTAAGTACTTATTAGTGGGATTGCGAGATCAAATGGTTGGTCTACTTTTAGTTCTTTGAGGAATCTCCTTTTCCACAGATATTGTACTGGTTTGCAGTTCCACCAATAGGGTATAAGTGTTCCTTTTTTTCTATATCCATGCTAGCATCTGTTGCTTTGGGACTTTATGATGTCAGCCATTCTCACTTGGGTTAGGGGATATCTCAGTGTGGTTTTGATTTGCATTTCCCTTATTCTTAGAAAATGAGAATTTTTTTCATTTGTTTCTTGGCCATTAGTCTATCAGAATTCTTTTTTTTTTTTTTTTTTTTGAGACAGAGTCTCACTATGTCACCCTTGGTAGAGTCCCATGACATCACAGCTCACAGCAACCTCAAACTCTTGGGCTCAAGCAATTCTCTTGCCCCAGTCTCGCAAGTAGCTGGGACTAAAGGTGCCCACCACAATGCCCAGCTATTTTTTTTAATTTATTTATTTTTATTGTTAAATCATAGCTGTGTACATTAGTGCAATCAAGGGGTACAATGTGCTGCTTTCATTGCTTAGCTGGCCCAGGCCATACTTGAACCCGCCACCTGTATGTGACTGGCACAGTAACCACTGTGCTACGGGCACTGAGCCAGTCCATCAGAATTCTAACAAACTTTCAAATAAGAGCTTGTACCAATATTGAAGAATCTATTGCATAGCATTGAGAAGGAAGGAACCCTCCCCCACTCCTTCTACGAAACAAATATCACTATGATGCCAAACCCAGGAAAGGACATAACAATAACAACAACAACAAAAAAAAAAATATAGACTAATATCTTTAATGAATATAGATCGAATAATACTCAATAAAATCTTAGCAAAGATAATTTAGCTGCACATCAAAAAATAATTCATCATGACCAGGTGGGCTTTATTCTAAGATGCAAGACTGATTCAACATACACAAGTCTATAAACATAATTCACCATATAAAAAGAAGTAAAGACAAGGACCATATGATCCTTTTGATAAATGCAGAAAAAGCATTTGACAAAATTCAGAACCCTTTTTCGATAAGAACACTTAAGAAAATTGGCATAGATAGGGCATTCCTTAAATTGATAGAAGCCTTCTATGACAATCCCAGAGCCAATATCATATGCAATACCCTTCACAGTAGCATCAAAGAAAATAAAATACCTTAGAATATATTTAACAAAGAAGGTGAAGGATCCATATAGAGTGAACTAGGAAACCCCGAGAAAATAAATTGCAGAGGATGTTAACAGAAGGAAAAACTTATCATGCTCATGGATTGACAGAAGCAATGCTTCCCCCCCCCTCTAATCCATTGAGAGATGAAGACTAAAAAAATAAAAATGATTCAACAACAACAACAAACAGGTGATGTTCTTGGATGTCTCAGCAATGCCATATTGCAGCAAAGTTTCTAAACTCTCTCTCTCTCAAATAATTTATTGAACAAATCAGGACTATTCTGGCTTGTATCCTCCACTGGCCTGGAGATACCTTAAGTAGCACTATTCTGAAGAATGTTTTAGACCAGGATTTTTTTTCTGACTTATAAAATCACAGAGTTAATGCTAAAGAAAACCTTATAACATCTTATGGCACATAAATATTCAGATTTCATAATAATGTACACATTTTTGATCACTTTATTAACATAAACAAATAGTATTGATCTGACATATTTAAGAATGGAATGGCATTTAGGTATGATAGTTGTGTAAAGTAACAAAAAACAATTATGTGCCTTCTTTTATAGCTTAAATTTATAAGCTTCTAATTTGTATGATAGTATATTGTCGCTTACAGTTTGAAAAGACCAAATTTTAATTATAACCAGAAGGGAATCTTATTAAGAAATGATGGATCTTGATATACTTAGCAAGGATAATAAATAATCTCTCATCCCATCAGCATTAAAATAGAATGTCCATAACAACACAATACTTCATCTGACAGCTTATAATGAGTTTGCTAGGTTCTCACCTTGTCTAAAAGCTTGTAGCAATTTTATATTATCTCAAATTTGCTGCATTTCTACATAAATGATTCTCTAATTGCTGCATAAATTTACATTTTAAGCTTAACATCAATTCAAACTACTTCTAAACACTATTGATATTCAGAATGATGTCTAATGCACACCAAGACAACAAAATATTTCTTGAGACTGAGAATACTACCTATTTATTTCTATAAATTTATCATCTCAAACAATTACCAGCTCAGAGGTATTTAATATTTGCTTCTTTTTCCAACAATAGATAAGAGTTATTAGGAGCCTTTGCTTGCAAAAATATTTGACTAAGAGTAAATAAGCTAATGTATATTTATATATATATTTATATTTTCAAGATATTCACTATTAAAAAAACTTTAGCTGTCCAAATGAGATTGTATTATCATATTTAGATAAATGATAACTAATTTTATTTATGAAAATATACACAAGGACCTACATCTGAGTAAATTCCATTTATAAGACAAAACATCTTTAAGAGAAAGATTAAATAACCTGAGTACATTTTGTTGTTGTTGTTGTTTTTGGAGATGGAATCTCACTCTGTAACCTGAGCTACAGTGCCCTGGCTGTAGCTCTCAGCAATTTCAAACTCCTGGGATCAAGTGATCCACCTGACTTAGCCTCCTGAGTAGCTGGAACTACAGGTCCCTGCCCCAGCTTCTATTCATTTTCTTATTTTTTGTGGAGATGGGGTCTCACTCTTGCTCAGGCTGGTCTTGAACTTCTGAGCTCAAGGGATCCTCCCCCCTCGGCTTCCCATAGTGCTAAAATTACAAGTGTGGGCCACCACACCTGGCCAAGTACAGATTATTTTTTAATCCTAAATTCATAGATTAATGCATTCTGAAAATGTGGTGGAATTTGTTTCATAAAATATATTTACCAACTTATTATCCTCAGTATCAATATAGTTATATAAATGTGCATGCACACATTTGGCCTATACACTCACAAACACACACACACACACACATCATATAAGCAATGTAATATGTATGTATGTCTATACTTACGTATATATGTAGAGGTGTGTGTATGCATATAACTATGTACACTTTAGTCAGAAATAAGCATGTCTTTATATCTTGTTTGCCATACTTTTAGTGTTATTTGAGATTAATTCTATTTTCTTTTTAAATTAATTATTTGCTTAGTTTTTATTTCAGAGTATTATAGCAGTGCATACGTCTTGGTCACTGTTTACATACATATAGAATGTATGTAAAGTTATAGTTCAATGGTTTATGTAAAAATTCTACTTTTTTCTAAAGTCACTTATATCAGTATTTATTTCCCTATTTTAATTGTTTATAGTTTTCTGTTACTGTTTAAGTCACTGAACATATACGGTATTGATAATTTCTTTACTAATAATAAGAGACTAGGCTTTTCTTAAGTAATCAGCAAGTCCCAGTGTCTCCAAGGCTTAACCCAATAAAGATTTAATGTCTCACAGACCAGTTGGGGTCAGTTGTCTTTATGATTACTCAAAGAAAGTGGTGAATTACACATTGGCTCTTAAAGCATCTTTGTAGAAATAACATACATCAATGTTTCTTATATTTTATTGCCATGGCCTTTTCCTTACAACAAAGAATCAGGGGAATGGGATTTCATGTGGAAAAAGATAAAATATTTATGAATTCTTTGATTAGTATCACAACTTCTAGCCACCACTTCTAGCCTCCTCTTCCAGCTCAGATTTTAAGAATTTCATATTCCTTTGCATTTTGGAAACCTATCTTAATACACCTTTATGAATTGGAAACACATGACTAAGATGGGACTTTCTTCACTCTCATTTGAACATTCTTTCTTCATTAATTGCCTGTCTTAATAAATGGCACTGATTTTCTAGTTTCTTAAAATAAAAACTTAGAAAATAAACCTTGATATTGCCAATTAGAGTGCTCTATCTATAGTTTGCTTTCTTGTACAATATTTTACTAAACACATCTTGAAAATAAAATATAATTAAAAACATAAATATGCACTATGAAACAAATATATAAACAATTACACCCCCACATAAATGATAAAACACAAATATAATCTTGCACAGGGGAGGTGAAAGAAGGGAGGAGGGAAGGGTGACAGATGGGGGAGCGGGGGCAATTGGCGGTATCTCACCTGATGTGCACAACGTGAGGGTATTCAGCGTGTCCCCTGGGTGAAGGGCTCCACTACAACTTAAATTTTACCTTGGAAGTGAGAATTATGTAACTTAAAATTTGTACCCTCATATTAATTTGAAATGAAAAAGAATATTAGTATGCACAAGGGCTTTTATTGTTTGGCTTTAGTTGTCTCACAAAACTGGAGGCCCATCATTACACTATTTGCAATGTACTGTGTCACCAAATTTAACTCTGGAGTCTCTACAATACCTGAAAGGATTTTTGTTGTTGTTGTTGTGTAGGGTTCTTTTGCCTTTGGCATGAGGGTCTCAAAGATCTTTACAGGTTCTACCTTCAGCTGACTTAGTCTTGCTCGCTTTCCTAGACTCAACACATGCTCTGTTCTGTGATCAAGCATCTTTGATCTGAGAACCTCCTACCCAATCTAGGACTCCCACAATGCACTCAATTCACCTCCTCTCTCAAATTGATTCACTTATATATTTATTTGTTAATCCCAATTATTTATTGAGTACCTACTATAGAAATGATTCTTATCCTCATAGAAAAGGAGGCAGAACCACTTGGGGTCGGGGGATAATAAAGAGGTAAGTAGATAAACAACCTAATTACATGCTATGGTTCATATATGAAGGAAATAAAATGAGTAATGTGTTGGAGTGTCTGATGTGGATGGAGATATGATCAATGAGGAACTTCTCTATGGAAACAATAGTTAAACTAACCATAGCTTAAATATCAGACTTTATAAAAAAAAAAAAAGGTTATTTGGCAAAAAAGGATGTGTTATAGCCCAGGCACCAAATAAAATTCACCATGGCTTCCTTAGGGAGAAAGAAAGAGAGTAGTTTGAGATAACTTTTAATTGATAAGCAGAGAGATATTACCTACGTGTGCTTTATCTTAAGAGTAATGAAAAGTGATTTAAAAGAATAACAACTGGAAGAGGAATTTAAATATAAATATAGAAAAAAATATATATATATACATATAGAGAGAGACATACATAATTTTTTTTTTTTTTCAGACAGGGTCTTGCTCTGTTGTCCAGGCTAGAGTGCTGTGGCATTGGCCCAGCTCACAGCAAACTCAAACTCCTGGGGTCAAGTGATCCTCCTGTGTCAGCCTCGTAAGTAGCTGGGACTGCAGACACCTACCCCCTTGGTTTATTTTTCTATTTTTTAGTAAAGATGCAGTCTCACTCTTGCTCAGGCTGGTCTCAAACTCCTGAGTGCAAGCAAACCTCCTGCTTCTGCCTCTCAGAGTGTTGGGATTACAGATGTGAGTCATGGAGCTCAGCCTGTAAAGGAGTCTTAAGATGTTACACAAAGATTTTGGACTCTCCAAGTGTGAAATTCTCTATGTGGAAGGAGAATAAATAATGAATTGTTGAAAGATCTAGAATTGTTATTATTTTTTTTTGAGACAGAGTCTCATTTTGTCACCCTTGGTAGAGTGCTGTGGCATCACAGTTCACAGCAACCTCTAACTCTTTGGCTTAAGCGATTGTCTTGCCTCAGCCTCCCAAGTAGCTGGGACTATAGGCACCTGCCACAATGCCTGGCTTTCTTTTTGTTGCAGTTGTCATTGTTGTTTAGCACGCAGGGCTGGGTTCGAACCTGCCTGCCTTGATGTATGTGGCCAGCACCCTGTGCACTGAGCTACGGGCACCACCCTAGAATTATTTTTAAAAATAAAAATTTCTCCTTTAATTATGATAAACTATGTTACTTAAATATTCTGCATTTTTAGGAAAAATGGAGATTCATGAATTTTTGATATGTGAAATAATTACGATCATTTTGGAGATAGTTAAAAGTGTTCAAGAGCCCAATGATACAATTTGTAATTCTGTGATGTTCAAATAAATGTATTACATGGCTTCATCTCTATTAAAATTGAATTATTTTTTATTGAGGGAATCCTTATTATCAGATGTGGTCATTTATTATTTTTAATTTATAGGTGTTACAGCAATGTTAGCCATAATTGTATACATAATTACTAGTGTATACTCAATTGATATGAAAAAAAGTCTTTGACTAAGAGAAATGTTCTTATTTTAGTAGGAATTACCTTGATATCCTTTTGTTTATTTTATTCATTTAGTTTTTAACTTTCAGAACTTGTTAGCATTTGCCATTAGCTTTCTAAGGAGCAGGACTCTATTGCAAAAAAATTAGTGAAAGTATTTAAACTAAGTATTTAACAAGCCAGATGATGTACCTTTTTCAGAAGGCAATTGCAAAAGAAAAAGGGTACAATTCATTATACAGTGCTTGCACACATAATTGGAATTGCATACCTTTTCAGCCTAAGAATTATCTTATCCATGTGGGCTTTATTTCTTAATTAAAGGAAACATTTAGCACAATTCAAGTAATTATCATATTTTCTTAGTATTTGTTTAAAGAACAAATCACTTAAGAATCTAATTTATTGGGAGAGATACTTTTGTGGTTTGTTTGTGTAAATGTGTACAGAGAATAAAGACTACTTAGAATACCTACTCTCTCTCATTCATTCTCTGGCTTTCTTTCTATAAAATACTTTAGTAATTTGATTCTATTAACTTGAAATTTCTTATAATTTGTTTAGGTATTAAATTAACATTATCTTTACATAGAAATAATATAATTAACTATGGCCCAAGATGAAGGAGGGAGGAGGGGGGACGGGAGGGGAGGAGGGAGGTCAGATCGAGGGAGAGTGAATGGTGGGATCACACCTATGGTGCATAACGCAAGGGTACATGTTGGATCTATTAGTATAGAGTATAAATGTCTTAACACAATAATTAAGTAAACAAGATGAGGTATACATTAACCAGTGTGATGTAAGCAGTCCTAATTCTATATGAAATCAGCACAATGTACCCCATAAATGCATTAATGTATACATGAAAACAAAAGAAATAATATAATTTTATGATTTCCCATATATAAAAGCAATATGCTTATCTTGCAAGGAAAGGACAGTGTGAATACCATATCACCTGTGATAGCACTCACCTGTGCACCTTGACATTTGCATATATTTTCTTCTAAACATTCATCCATATATTGACAAATAAATGTAATTAATCTTGATTAAACAATTTTACATTTTGCTTTTTCATTTGTTAGTTTCTCACATAAACACTGATTATATACCAATCTTCAAAAA
Organism: Loris lydekkerianus; assembly: GCA_963574355.1. NCBI lineage: Eukaryota > Metazoa > Chordata > Mammalia > Primates > Lorisidae > Loris > Loris lydekkerianus. The sequence goes on from CAUYPK010109489.1 coordinate 7,592, forward strand.
CATAGTTCTAATGCTGCAACATATTTCATTTTTATAGTTTTGCCATGACTACTTTTAATTTGTGGACATTTCATTTCTCTCTCTTTTTCCTTTTTCTTTCAAATTCTAATACAATAGCTTTACATCCAAAGCCATTTACTTTCTTAGGTAAGGATTACTTTTTTGTTTTTGGTAAGCACCATAAAAACACTCAAATTAGCTTGTATTAGAACAAAACAGAATGAAACATTTTCTGGAAAGACAGTTTAGCGTTTTGATAGGTCATGGAATTCAAACAATTAATTGGCTAAAATGGCAGGGATGACTCAAGGACTCCAAAACACTCAGAGCCCATCATTGAGAAATAAACTTAATCTCTCCAGGATCTTTGCTCTGTCCAAGGTTGCATATTAGTTTTCCTATCTCACCTTCCTTTATTTCCCCTGAGTAAATAGAGCAAAATAGAGAGACTGCAGCTACAGTCCTCTTAATATTGGTAATCACTGGTAAGATCCTCACAGGACTATCTATCACTCTATTTCCAGACACAAAAATCCAGTCATGAAGCTCATGGCTCTCCTTGGGTCTGATGCTCATTGCTGAACTCTATATACCTGCCAGGAGGGTAGGTGTGATGGCTAATTGAACATGTAAACCTGACTGGGCTAAGGAATGCCCAGATAGCTGATAAAACATTATTTTTAACTATGTCTGGGGGGGGGGGGGGCGGTTTCTAGAAGAGATGAGAATTTGAATCAACAGACATACAGAAAATTTATCCTTACCATTATGGATGGACAATATCCAATCTGTTGAGGAACTGAATAGATCGAAAAGGCAGAGAAGGCCTAATTTTCTCTCTGTTATTGGGTTGTCACCATCTTCACCTACCCTCAGCAGTAGGTGATCCTGGTTTGGAGCCTTTAAACTCAGACAGAGTTACTTGTTAGCTTCCCTGGTTCTCAGGCTATTGGGTTTACACCACTACCTTTGCTGGTTCTGTAGCTTGCAAATGGCAGAATGTTGGACTTCTTAGTCTTATATCTGCATAAGCCAATCTCTATAATAAATCACTTTCTTTCTATCTATCTATCTATCTATCTATCTATCTATCTATCTATCTTATACTGGTTCTGTTTCTCTGGAGAATCTTGACTCGTGTTGTAGGTTTCTGTGAATAACCCAGCTAAAGCCATATGTCTCCTCTAGTAGAGAGGCCACAGTATAGTGGCTTTGCTCTTGCTTAATCTAAGGATATAAAGGAGCAAAGGCAATTTTGAAGGACTCTGTGACAGGCAAGTCACACCACGACATGAATCACTACCATTCTGATGACTGGAAATTAGATCCTTCCTAAGCATCTGATTGTGAAATTAGGACAGTCCACTTGATTAATTAGGAAAAGAAGAGTGCAGGTGATGTCCTTCTACGTTTGAACAAAAAATGGGCTTTCTGATGAGCCCAGAGATGAAATCTAAGCTTTGACATATTACTAAGAAAATTATGAGCACCATGTCTTGAGTATATTTGAAAACATGTAACCACATAAAAATTCTGTTAAAATAGATAGCAGGGTAAATGGGAAAGATGAGGGCCTTTACCTGTCCTAGATCCTGAAAAATACTTACAGAACAACTTCCAGAGCTTTGTCACAATTTATCCACATCTCCTGGGATGTGGGTCTTAGCTTTAATGAAACCAAGTGTTCTCTTGCCTAGACTCCCTCTTATTGTTTTAATAACATTGGACCTTGAAGCAAATTTCCCCCTTTGTACCTAAACAACCATAGAAAATCTATATATCACAGCATGTCTGGGTTGAAGAAAGATGTGACATTTCCAAGTTTTGAAGTTAAGGATGCATTCTTCACTTCTACCTCTCTAAGCATTTGGGACAGAGAAGCATCTTAACAAATACCAACCATTTGTTAACTTTGGATAATATCATGGACTGACATGTATTTTCTTTCCATGCGTCCCAAGATGAATCTGAATTCTCTGTGTTTGTAATGAATATGTTCAGATATGTCCAATAAATTGTAGGGAACTCAGAGAAAGTCAGAATATGGGGAGAAGTGATAGATGCCTTGTGAGAAAATCTCCTGAGTGGAAGAAAACTCTGCCCGAGTAAGGTGGAATGAGTGTAGGCCACGGAGGTTTAGGCTCTTCAATAACTTTTACCTTGCTTACAGTCTCCAGTACTTGGTAGGGTTGTGTACTGGCAATATCTTTAATAGTACAGACTCCAAATGCTATGTGATGAGACTAACTCTCTGAAATTCTGGGTAAAATAGTAAAACAAAGTTTTTTTGGGTGTAGCCCGTGATCCATGGACCTTATAGTGTCTAGAAGAGTAGCGATAATGGCAGACACTACCAAAACCAACGGGAGACTTTGAATCAACAGACATACAGAAAATTTCTGTTCTGTGTGAAGCTACCCTGTTTCTCCAGCAGAAAAACCAGGAATGTGAACCCAACCGAGGACTCACAATATACCTCTGTGTAGGTCCTGCAATTCTTAGCAATGCTTGGGGAAGGATGATCTCTAGATTAGGTTAGACTTTCTGAAAGACAAACTTCAATCGGAGCCACAGAATGTAACTGTAAGCATGACACCGTTCGTCAATTACCCTTAAATCCACGATGGAGAAGAATTTCCTAAATTTAAAGTGGGAAAAGATCATGAAAGCTTGCGCACATGAATTAGATTACTCAAGAAGGAAAAAGCATCTTTGCCTCATAAAAATCCACCCCAAACCAAAAAATAATCAACATATAGGAAACAAATTATAATAAATGTAATAAGAAGTTGATTTTATTTATATGCTTACAACTTTTGAAAATTGATAAGAAAAATAAATTAATGTTAAAGATAATATAGGATGAATATTTACCAATTTCAGAGAAAAATGGCTTTTAAACTATGTATATAATTTTAATTTGTATAAGCATATTATACATATATATTCTATATATTACATACTATACATTCAATATATTTTCAATAACAATAATAATCACCATTTCTTATGTGTTTTCTCTGCTTTGGCAATTCAAGTTTCATTCTTAAGAAGCAAATATGATTTTCTTTAATGAGTATTTTGAGACTATATTTGTTTATGTATATGTTAAATTACTTTCTTTTCTAATTCACATATGTTGATCCACATTTATAACTGGCTGAAGCATAAGGTCTTTATTATTCTGGTTAGCTGAAATGCAGGGGCAACAAATTACACTACGTATATTATGATTTCTAGAATTTTATCTGGAAATGAGCGATTCAGTCATAAATATTTTTAAAGCTCACATATTTAAGGAAATGTTCATCATTTTTCCCTAATAGGATTTATGATTCTGGAACTCAATTCTGTAAGAGCATCAAGGACTAATGTCTGTAAATATAATCATCTATTAAGCTTGGCAAAGATATTGAGAGTTCACTCTTCATCAATGTATTCATGCAATAAATAGGTATTTGGCTCTTTTCTCTGCCAGACCCCGCACTTTTATGCAGAGATAAGAAATAAGAGAGCTCACCAGTTGCTTACAATGAGGAAAATCAAAAGATTTACATGAGTTTCTTCCTTGGTTAAGTCTTTTGTCATAATTGTGAAGATTTTCACTTGCCAGAGACCTGTGTTCATTATGATTGCTGTTCACCTTTTCTGAGTCTCAAGGCTAACAGCTTTGGGAAGTGAGTCATCACGTCTCCTGGGTTTCCAGCTTACCAACTATTATAGACCTTGGGGACATGTCAGCCTCCATAATCACGGTAGCCAATTCCTTATAACTTCACTCTCTTTCTTCCCCCATCTTTCTCCCCACTATCTTTTTCCCCCTTTCTTTGGTTCTGTTTTCTCTGGAGAATCCTTTAGTAATATAGAATACAGATTTTGGCACCAAGAATTTTTCTATTAACAGAAGAATAAAATACTAAGGATGAGATTATAAATCATTCCCAAAGTGTTTGGACTTGTCCACCTCAATGTGATCAAATTTAAAGACACTAATGATTCTATTTCCACTTGTAACATGAATAGTCCAGGGTATGTGTTGTAGATATAAAAATTAACAAAATGAGAACAAGAAGAGACTATTCACTCAGAGTCAGCCATCATTAATATTTACCAGTGACTCAGAACAGGCGGTGATGTGGGATGAGTTTATAGTGCAAAAAAGGTGACTGCATTGGTATGTTCTGATCGGAAATTGTTAGTATGGGAAGCTGAAGGCAGGCTACTTAGAATTGGAATATCTTTTGTAGTTGGTGCAGAGAGCATAGTTAGAGTTCTGTTTCTTTATATGGTCCTTGCATTTGTACATTCACACTCTCTGTGTGATGTTGTTATAATATTAAGGTGAAATAACTTTAGAAGATAAAAAAGTAAAATTGCACATCATGCACACTAGGGAGGAGGTAAGATTTTCATGGTTGTTGCTGACACGTGCATAGTGGTGATGAGCTCTCTAGAAAGGTACCCACTGGTTACCAAGGTCACTGGGGTGAGGACATGGAGGCACACAGCAAATACATTGACAGTGGTGAGGACATAAGGGGAAAATTCTGAAAATTACACACTATGAATTTAAGTACCGCATATAAGCCAACCCAAGTATAAGCCGACCCCCTTAATTTTACCCTAAAACTGGGACAACTTAGTGACTCGAGTATAAGCTGAGGTGGAAAATGCAGCAGCCACTGGTAAATTTCAAAAATAAAAATATATACCCAAAACAATTACAATAATTGAGGAATCAGTAGGCTAAATGCTTTTCAATATTTATTGCTAAAGAAAAAC
>CAUYPK010109493.1:0-21734 GCA_963574355.1 Loris lydekkerianus
GTCCCTTGCTGGCTCTCTGTGTCCTCAAAGGGATGATCCTAGGCAGATCCCACCGGCCAGAGATGTCTGGAGTCTTGTCTGCCCAGATTCGCCAGGCCCAGTTACAGGGAAGCTGTTACTCAGCTGCCATCTTTAATCCTCCAGTATGAACATTTTAACAATATTTATTCTTCCAATCCATGAGCATGGAATATCTTTTCATTTTTTCTGTGTCCTCTTCAATTTCTTTCATCAGTGTTTATAGTTTTCATTGTAGAGATCTTTCAACTTCTTTGGTAAAGTTTATTTTTAGGAATTTTATTTTATTTGTAGCTATCATAAATGAGATTAACCTCCTTGGTTTCTTTTTCAGGTTGTTTATTCTTGGCATATAGAAACGCTACTGATTTTTGTATGTATATTTCGTATTCTGCAACTTTACTGAATTTATCACTTCTACTAGTTGTTTTTTTTTTTTTTTTGACACTTCAGGTTTCTCTAGATTTAAGATCCTACCATCTTCAAACAATAATATTTGACTTTCTTCCTTTCCAATTTGGATTCTTTTCTTTCTTTCTCTTGTCTGATTGCCCTAGCTAGAACTTCCAGTACTATATTGAATAACAGTGGTGAAAATGGGCATCCTTATCTTGTTTCAGATGTTAGAGGAAAGTCTTTCAGTTTTTCCCCATTGAGTATAATACAAACTGTGGGTCTGTCATATATGGCTTTTTATCATGTTGAGGTAGATCCTTCCCATACCCAGTTTTTTGATGAGAGTTTTTATCATGAAGGGATATTGACTTTTACTAAATGCTTGTTCAGCATCAATTGAAATGATCATATAGTTTTTGTCCTTCATTCTGTTGATATGATATATCCCATTGATTTGCATACATTGACCCATCATTGCATCCCTGGGATGAATCCCTCTCGATCATGATGAATAATCCTTTTAATGTGTTTTTGAATTCAGTTTGCTTGTATTTTGTTGAGGATTTTTCCATCTATGTTGATCAGAGATACTGACATATAGTTTTTTTTTTTGTTTGTTTTTGTTTTTTTTTTTAGTTTTGTCTTTTTCTGGTTTTAGTATCAGGGTGACACAGGCCTCATAGAATAAGCTTGGGAGTATCCCTTGCTCCTTGATTTTTTGGAATAGTTTACGTAGGATTGATATCAGTTTTTCATTGAATGCTTGGTAGAATTCAGCGGTGAAGCCATCTGGAGCTGGGCTTTTCTTTGATGAAAGACTTTTTATTACTGCTTCTCTCTTGTTACTTATTGTTTTATTCAGGTTTTGGACTTCTTCCTGGTTCAATCTTGGTAGGTTGTATGTATCTGGGAATTTATCCATTTCTTCTAGGTTTTCCAATTCGTTGTCATATAATTGCTCTTAGTAATCTCTAATGATCCTTTGGATTCTGAAATATCAATTGTAAAATATCCTTTTTCATCTCTGATTTTATTTATTTGGGTCTTCTCTTTCTTAGTCTGCGAGCCAGTTTCTTTTGTTCAAAATGTTCTCTCAGTTATTAAGTCCAATGAAGGCTAAATATGTGTGACACAAATGTTAATACTTCTCAGTCCCACCACTCCATGCCATACTCTTATCACCACCATATCCTTTTCCATTCAATCTGAAAGTGGCCTTGAGGCTCGGCGCCTGTGGCTCAAGCGGCTAAGGCGCCAGCCACATACACCTGAGCTGGCGGTTCGAATTCAGCCCGGGCCTGCCAAACAACAATGATGGCTGCAACCAAAAAGTAGCTGGGCATTGTGGCGGGCACCTGTAGTCTCAGCTATTTGGGAGGTGGAGGCAGGAGAATTACTTGAGTCCAGGAGTTGGAGGTTGCTGTGAGCTGTGATGCCACGGTACTCTACCCAGGGGGACAGCTTGAGGCTCTGTCTCAAAAATAAATAAATAAATAAATGAAAGTGGCCTTGACAGTTTTCTGACATTATGTGTCAGGTAGCCATTGCCAGTTGGTCAAGCTTAGCTGGAGAAACAGAGCCTAGTGTTATCTGTTGTTCATATTGATCCTCTGGCTTCTATTTCAGCAGCATCTCTTTTAATGTGGAAATCCCCAGGAAGGTATTTTAATGGCCTTGACAGAGTCTAAGGACAGGTGCTTAAAAGAAGCTCTTGGGCCACTCTGCAAACATTTATTGAGTGCCTAATACATGCCAAGCCTATGATACGTGATAGATGCAACATAGCCCTTCCTTTCCAGGAGCTCAATCTGGACGACACTGTTTCTTTTTCTTTTTTTTTTTTTTCAGTTTTTATTAATTTATTTTTTAAGAGATGAGAGTTTTGTTTTGTCACCTGGGCTAGAGTGCAGTGGTGTGATCATAATTCACTGCAGCCTTGAACTCCTGGGCTCTAGGGGTCCTCCCACCGCAGCCTCCTGAGTATCTAGGACTACAGGCAGGAGCCAGCATGCTCAGCTACTTCCTGTTTCTGCAAACAGTGCCTACCACTGTTCTTCCAGCTACTCAGGCCCAAAACGGTCTCTTTTGACTCTGTCCCCCCCCCCCACCTTATTTGTGTAGCTTCTACTTCTCTATACTATAATTTATCCTTTCCTTTTCATTCAGATCCTCATAAACTCTTGTCTAGATTTTTCATTCATCATGTAACTGAAATGGGGGGGGACAAGGTTTCCATGGGCCCAGCCCTAAACCCCTGTGTGAGCTGGGGGGACAGGAACATTTCAGAGGGAAAGATGGGGTGCAGAGCATGGACCCCAGCAGTGTGAGCAACAGGGTAAGGAAAGGACAGTGGGGAGAGGGTTCCGAGAAAGACTGGCTACAGCTCAGGGCCCCCCTGTATCTCAGATGCCATTAGTTTTCACACATCCCCCATGAACGTTCTCCACATAGAACAAAGGTCTGACAGTGAATTGTACTAGATAGCTTGTTAGCAGCTTGAATGATCACCAAGAATAAAACGTGCCAAATTATTTTACCTTCTACCTGCTCTCTCTGTCTTTGCTTCTTATGTTTGGTGACCATCTTGGCTAATATGTGTATATATTCATCATGCAGAGAACTCCATTTTGAAACCTCAGAAGATTGATAGTGTGCTCTATGAAAGTACTTGTTGGGTGCCATATTGATGAGCAGAAAATCCGGTTACCTTGGGAACACAGACGTCCTTCCTGTTTCTATAAAAAGGGATGTAGTGGCTACAGTTGTGAGGCAACCTACATTTTTCAGATTCTTTATGGTAGAAATATGCCTATAGGGAAATGCTATATTTTTTAATGACTGATTAAATATATAAGCCTTCCTTTTAGAGCTGATCAAATCAGGAAAACCCAGTTTTCAGTGCTTCTGTATTTTTGCAGGAATCAAAGTTGTTTCTAAACCATCTTTCTTTTCCCCTTCTTCCCCAGTGTCTACAGTACATGAGCAGGGAATTTATTGTGAGAGACATATGAATTGTTTCCATCAGCAGGTATTAAGGGTATGATTTGTACTAACGTTCTTAGGAGGGGACTTATTTGCCCATTAGGGCCTGTGAAGGTCACATGCAGGCAGATGGAATGTGTTTGACCTCATTTGTGTGTCCTACTGAGGGGTGTGGCCTGGCCAAGTAAGCCTACTCACTGCTGATCCTAGGGGCAAAGTAATGTCTTTGTCTCCTTTGTAGATTCCTGCCTCACTACAAAGCCATCCAGGAAAGTGGGGTTGGAGCACTTTGTTCCATAATGATTGTTATAAAATCCTTACTGCTTTTATTTATGCATTTAGCTATAGTCCTACCCAGGGGAACAAACTATGCTCATTAATGCTATCAAACATGTGTAAGAAATTAATCAATTCTCTGATTTTGAAGAAGAATTTTCTTATTATTGCCTCACATTTTTACAGTTTTTTTTTTTTTTTTTTTTTTTTTAGACAGAGTCTCACATGTCAACTTTCAAGACCATTTTTAACGTGCCTCCAAATTGTTTACAATGCGAAGAGTGGGGTTTTTTTCTAGCATCTTTATTTCTCCTTTGTATTTTGTTCTAAAACTAAGTAATCCTCTCAGAACCCAGGCCTGGGTGGTAAGAGGAGCACACCTGAGCTCTGCACTGATGACTTGGATTGCATTTCAGTAGCCCTGTCAGTGGCCTCTCCACTCAGTAGAGTGCCGTTGTGTCACTCTACTGTCACAGAAACCTCAAACTCCTGGGCTTAAGTGATTCTCTTGCCTCAGCCTCCCAAGCAGCTGGGACTATAGGCGCCCACCACAATGCCCAGCTATTTTTTGTTGCAGTTGTCATCGTTGTTTAGCTGGCCCAGGCCGGGGTCCAACCCTCCAGCCTCCGTGTATGTGGCTGGCGCCGTAACCACTGTGCTACAGGCGCTGAGCCATTTTTACAGTTTTTAACAAAGCTGCCAAATGGGAATTGTGTTTATTCTCTTTATCAATTTCTGGTTTTACTACTGTATTTTGATGTGGCATGAACCAAAATGTGTACGCTATCAGGAAATTTTTCTGTTTGTCAAATGCAATGTTGCTTACCACTCTAGGCCCTACTAACTTTGGGGCTAGATGATTCTTGTTTAGGGATGGGGCTGTCCAGTACACTGCAGGATGTTTAATGGTATCCCTGGCCTCTACCCAGTAGATGCCAGTAGCACCTCTCTTCTTGGCATGACAACCAAAAATATCTCCAGACATTGCCAAGTACTGGCATGGGGGCACAGTCTCCCCTGGTTGAGAACTGTTGGAGTATAGGACCATGCAGCATGTGATTTTTAAAGGCACTGGTCATCTGAAACACTAGGTTTTTTTAGTCCCCTGATAATAGAAATTATCAAGTGACCTTGAAGCGTGATAGCTTGGCTAATTTAAAATAATGTGGTGAATCGAAAACCCGATTGCTATGATGGGCTCGCATGCTTCAGTAGCAACAGTATATTGATGTTCTTTGATGGCTGTTTTTGCAGGTGAAATGCAACACACAGGATTTAAAAATGTGTATATCATCATTTTTTATCTTCTTGTAATGAAAAACAAGGAAAGAAACAGTGACAGATACAATAGTCAAGCCACCCATGCACAAGCACAACTGTAGTGCATAAAAGCATTTTTATTATGTGATGTGTTGAATGGCAAGTGGCCTTTTTTGTGGAACATCTAAAAGAGAAGCCTATACATGTCAGTAAACCTTGGAATTTCACCCTGAAGACCTCATTATTTTACATTCCCAGAAGCAAATATTGGATCCACATTTTGCTTTTTCTCTGGTCAGTATCATAATGTGTAGTCTTACTATTTTCAAAATAACCTTTTGACTACTGACAGCAATAAGTAGAACTTTAAGATTCATGGTCGTTGGGCAGCGCCTGTGGCTCAGTGAGTAGGGCACCGGCCCCATATACCGAGGGTGGCAGGTTCAAACCCGGTCCTGGCCAAACTGCAACAAAAAATAGCCAGATGCTGTAGTGGGCACCTGTAGTCCCAGCTACTCAGGAGGCTGAGGCAAGATAATAGCCTAAGTCCAAGAACTAGAGGTTGCTGTGAGCTGTGACATCACGGCATTCTACCAAGGGCAACAAAGTGAGACTCTGTCTCAAAAAAAAAAAAAAAAGGAAAAAGAAAAGAAAAAGATTCATGGTCCTTTTGTTTTTCCAAAGAGAATTAGCAGGCATAGGGTAGAAGGGGGGCTGGAGGGGTGTGGAATGGTAACAACTTAGTCAACAAGCTGGAGATACGTGCAAGGCTGTTGGAAAGGCCAGCGGACTGCCCTGCACAGTGTTGAATAGAGGTACACATTGTGCTCTGCTCTCCTGGTTCAAACAGGATCTGTCTGTGCCAGGAAGCTGTTTCTGCCTTAAGGCATTAAAGTGCCCCCGAAGATTGTCCTTGTTTATTAGTTACTGTTGTAGCTGGGCTGAAGATGCCAGATGCACAGATCTATAGGCCTCAGATTGGGGGTCACCCCTGTTGGGAGTGCTTTTCAGAGAGAGACACAATGGGGGTTGTGGGGGTTGCAACTTTCAGGACCATTTTTAACGTGTCTCCAAATTGTTTGCAATACAAAGAGTGATTTTTTTTCCTAGCATCTTTATTTCTCCTTTGTATTTGTTCTAAAACTAAGTAATCCTCTCAGAACCCAGGCCTGGGTGGTAAGAGGAGCAGACCTGAGCTCTGCACTGATGACTTGGATTGCATTTCAGTAGCCTTGTCAGTGGCCTGTCTACTCAGTGGCCTATCTGGGACCACCTCTGACATAGGGCTGGAATCACTGTGAGATGAGACAGAAAAGTGAGGCCAAGAAGGCATGCGCCTCACATCAGATGGTTTGAGTTGCTTAGCAGTGATTAGAGTTCAGATCCAGTGCCCAGTGGGATGGCAGAGGAAGAGCTGTCAGCCTAGGAACAAGGGGCCTTCCGCAGGGAAGGGGTCTGAAGGGTCCTGCCAACCCCATAACAGTGAGGATGGAGGGATCCTAAGCGACCGTGAATATGTCAGTGTGTGGAAATACTCAGGGAATGAGGATAAAATAAGGAGAGTGAGACAAAGAAGTCTCTGGTTGGCTTGCTCATACTCAAAATCACAACTTGCCCCATAGTAGGGACTTGAGACCTTATGGGCAACTGGCCCGGGAATGGCATGGAGATAGACCAGAAAGGTCTCTAGTGATCCTTTGTAGCTCTTTTACTTTCATGGTCATTAAACGTACACATCACCCTGAAGAGAAACCAAGTGGCATTACAAGTAGTGGGGACTCCACAAGTAATGTCTCTTTACCAGCAATTATCTGCTTGATTCTGTCTGCAGTTTCAAAAGGATGTTTGTAAATTTCTTGTACTCTGTTGCTGAAAAAAATCAAATAAGATTTATCTTTTCCCCATGTCTGGCCCTCTTTCCAGAGGCCCAAGATCTTTCTGAGTCTTATCTCAGGACAGTAAGTTAGGAGCTTGTATTTTCACATGATACAGCTTTCACTGGAAATATCCACCTCTCCTGGTATGTAACCCAGCCCCTGTCCTACCTTTGAAGGAAAATTCTGGTTGGGTTAGGCTTAGGAATAATGATGCCTAACATTTATTGAGTAGTGACTGTGTAGTAGGCAGTGCTCCAAGCAGTTCCTTCTCTCTTTCTCCCTCGACCCCCAACTCAATTAATGCTCCTGGCAATCCAGTGAGTGGCCGTGATTTCCATGGGGTTGGAAACCAGGCCAACTGTGGAGCCCCTGCTCCCAGGTACAGTATCAACTGCTTTCTGTGGCCTTGCTGGGGGATGGAAGGCTTTTCAAGGGTTATTCTGTCTGCACGATTGGAGTCCTGTATCAGGTGAGAGTCTAGAAGCTCATACCAAAGTCCTGTGTATCAGAGCCTCTCCATCTCTAAAGGACCTGAGGCCAAGTTCAGATGCCTGGCCCTGCACACCCTGTATGTGGTAGAAGCTTCTACACTCATTCTGTGTTCATTCCCTTATCTGTTTACAGCCCTACTTGCATCTTTTTTGGGATCACTCCCAGTGGGAAGGGTAGAGTCCAAATTCTTGTGGCTAAAGAACAGGCACACACAAAACCATTCTGTGATGACCAGAAGCACACAGAGAGGGGAGAATAGAGTTGGAGAGATGATCCTGTGACGACCACATGGGAGAAAAGACTGGCTGTGTAGGTTTCCTTCAACTAGCAAATCATTTTATGAAGAGAGTATGCTGTATACACATTGGATTGTTTTGAAATTACACATATTTGTATTTCATTTATTATAGAAACACAGAAATCTAGAGAAATCTTGCCTCCCAACTGAGGTTGCAGGGTAGGAGTTAAGCTTTCACATCATAGTGCTCAGTAGGTAATTAATCGAGTTTTATTTTTCTAGTCTATCTTCCTTAGCTACCTTTGAGTTTATCTACCTCCTAAGCTAATATATCAGTTCAGCAGAGCAAGTCTTTTGTGTGTTTTTTGTTGTTGTTGTTGTTGTTGTTTTTTGGGACAGGGTCGCACTCTGTTGCCTGGGCTACAGTACAATGATGTCATAGCTCACAGCAACCTCAAATTCCTGGGCTCAAGCCGTTCTCCTGCCTCAGCTTCCCAAGTAGCTGGGACTACAGCCGCACCACCACACCTGGCTCATTTTTCTATTTTTTTTTTTTTTTCTTGAGACATAGTCTTACTTATTAACCCTTGGTAGAGTGCTGTGACATCACAGCTCACAGCAACCTCCAACTCCTTGGGCTTAGGCGATTCTCTTGCCTCAGCCTCCCGAGTAGCTGGGACTACAGGCGCCTACCACAATGCCTGGCAATTTTTTTTTGTTGCAGTTTGGCCGGGGCTGGGTTTGAACCCACCACCCTTGGTACATGGGGCTGGCGCCCTACCCACTGAGCCACAGGCGCCGCCCTCATTTTTCTATTTTTTTGTAAAGATGGGGTCTCACGATGTTGCTCAAGCTGGTCTCAAATTCCTGATCTCAGGTGATCCTCCCACCTCCCAAAGTTCTGGAATTATAGGCATGAGACACGTGTCCTGCCCAGAGCAAGTCTTAGAATGGAAACTCTGGCCTCTTGGGAAGTTGTGGGGGATTTCCTGGGGAGTTTTGTGGGGTTCTTGGGAAGACGGAAATGATTTCACAGCCTGGGGCTCGGGCCCGTTGAGCATCTGCCGCAACTTGTTTGGTCTATGTCGTCATATTTCAAGGGAAGAGCAGCAGAGTGAGTATGTTTGAGAATACTCCTGCAAGCCCAGCATTTTCACAAGGTTCCTATAACCCTGGAAATAGGTAGTGATGTTCCCGTTTTACAGAAGAGGAACTCAAATTTTCTGAAATACTAAGATTTACCCAAGGTCCCTTGACTGTGATACAGTTGGGCAGGCCACATGGATGGAGCCAAGAAGAAGACCCCAGGGTTGAGGGGGCTAAATTTTATGTGTGGATGGGAAGGCAGACCAGCAGAGAGTTTTACTGATAGCTATAGAAAGAGCCAGGCCATTTGGATATTTGTAGCTGGGATCTGGTGGGGGGTGGAGAATGTTACAAAAGTATGAGAAATTAACAGTGAACCTGTAAGATAACACTTGTTGAGGGGTTCAGAACGATGGAACCCACTTCTTATACCTCCTTATCTCCTTAATTGTACTGGTGAAGTTAGGGTTTTTTACCATGCCCTTTGAGAGCCCTGAAGATCCAGTCAATCCCAGGGCCTTTGCAAGTAACTTCAATTCCCATGTTGGCCCTGGCAAGGGGCATACTTCCTGTTTCCCATGCTACCCTTGAAGTCTGAGTGCCCCCACCTCTTTACAAGTCCTTGAGGATATGACCAGCTCAGAGTTGTCAAACAAACATAATGTTTGTTTGTTTGTTTGTTTGTTTGTTTTTGAGATCCAAGGTTATTCTTTGTAACTTTGAAAACCAATAACATAGGGCAGGTGGGCGAGCACTGAATTTTGCCTTTTCTGTTTGTTGTTGCAGTTGTTATACCTGTAAAAACAGGTATAATTTACATATACTACAATGCACAAACTTTAAGTGTACCATTCTATGAATTTTGGTAAATATGTACACTGCTTTGGCCTAGGCCCTCCCACCATGAGCACAGTAGTCCTTGAACTATCAGAGGTCCAGGCTGTCCAGTTGGTCCCCCACGGGAGGCCTGCAGCAAGCCAAGAGACCTTGGTGGTTTGAAAGAAGGCTTTAAAACTCTGGGAGGGTCAAGGGCTAGTTCTAGACTGTAGTAGTAGACATGACAGTGGTGAGACATTGGTAATGGATGTTGAAGAGTACTAATGCTTTCCGGATGCTGGATGTGTCCCAAGCACTTGGATTTACATTTTCATGTAGGGGCCACATCTACATCAATAATGATGATGGTGATAACCATTAGCCAATATTTTTTAGAAATTTAATGTGTGCTAAGAGCTTTACTTATAGTATTTTTCTTTAAGCTCCACATCGCCTATGACACAGGTACTGTTATTGTCCCTATGTAACAATTGAGAAAACTGGGGCTTAGGAGCTTCCCAGCAGTTGCACTGTTAGTGTGTGCTGAGCAGCAACTTGACAGAGCCCAGCAAAACCCATTCTTCTTCCTGATCATCCTTCTCTGTGCATCCCAGTAGGAATAGTTATTAGTCCCTGGATGTCTGGATCCCTAGGTCAGTCAGTGCTCCTTCTTGTAGGTGGTCTCCCCTATCAGTGTTGAGTCCATCAAACTGGCTCAAATTCAAGCTTTGTTACTCAGTAGCTACATGACTTTGGACAGATTTCTTAAACTCTCTCAGTCTCTATAAAATTGGGGGTGCCTCCCACCTTACTATGTGAGCATTAAATATCATTCATAGAGCATAATGCCTGGCATGAAGTACAAGCTTAAGAAATGGTGCCTTTAGAAGAAGACAGTCTAGCCCATTAATATATGTACAGTTCCCCAAACTGGGCACAGTTGAATTTTATAACTTGGTACATTGTCTTTTGTTCTGGGGGGCTTATTTATCAGACTGAGTTGCTGGCACAGGAGATCCTGGGATGACTCATCACAAGTGTATGCATATGGAAGAACAGCACCGTTACATACCACCTTCATAATTAGTGTTTGTGAGATGTCATCTCTGTACCCTTTTTTAAGTAAGAAATTACTTATCCTGCTAAAGACGGGATCTGATTCACCAGAAGGGGTGTGTGTCTACTTGTATAGACAAGAACATGCAGTTACTAGTAATGATATACCCTTTGCTGAAGACAAAAAATTAAGAGATCATATACCTTTTCCTAATAAAAAATATATTTTGTGCAAAAAGAATGCTCACCCTGATTTTATACTGGTAGTGTTGTGATGCACTTTTCTTATCACTGTTATGAGAGGTAGCCTGTTGGGTTTCCAAGTGTATGTGCATAAGACCTCTGTGGTGGAAAAGGGAGAGAAACAAGCAGGTACATGTACATGGGAACAGCCAGCACAGAACAGCTTGAACAACTTGATGTGTTACAGTATCTCATTTACTCTTCACTATAAGGTAGGTGCTGCTCATCTCCATTTTATAGAAGAGGAGGCTTTGAGCAGGTCCTGCAAGGCCACACTGCTGTGCCTTCTTCCAGTAACCCCAAGCAGAAAATTTTGTGGCAGATTGGTGAGGTCCACATGCCAGGTTTCAGGGAGGGGAGGGGGATCCATTCTCCTTATTTGACCTTGATATCTTGAGTAGACTTGGCCCAATTCTACATTTAGGGGGGAAAAAAACACTAGTCCTTAGCTGTGCAATTGTGTTTAAGAAAATCATTTAGAAATCATGTAAGCTATTTAGTAATATTCTTATCATGTCTGCATTTTTCTGGAAAAATGTAATTCATTAAGCTGTTTTTATTTGTTTCATCACCTTAGTTTAATTAACTAGTCACAGGCTACGGAGGTGACAGAGGTAGTTTCATTCCCTTAATACTTTAGCTTTGATTGTTTTTTTTTTTTGTTTTTTTGTTTGTTTTTTTTTTGTAGAGGCAGTCTCACTTTACCGCCCTGGGTAGAGTGTCATGACGTTACAGGACTCACAGCAACCTCTAGCTCTTGGGCTTACGCGATTCTCTTGCCTCAGCCTCCCGAGCATCTGGGACTACAGGCGCCTGCCGCAACGCCCGGCTATTTTTTGGTTGCAGTTTGGCCTGAGCTGGGTTTGAAACCGCCACCCTCGGTATATGGGGCCAGTGCCCTACTCACTGAGCCACAGGCGCCACCCAGTACTTTAGCTTTGAAAGTATGATTATCAGCTCAGTGCTTAGGGCACCAGCCACATAAACCAGGACTGGCGGGTTTGAACCTGGCCTGGGCCTGCTAACCAACAATGACAACTACAACAAAAATAGCTGGGCATTGTGCTGGGTGCCCTGTAGTCCCAGCTACTTGGGAAGCTAAGGCAAGAGAATTTATTAAGCCCAAGAGTTTGAAATTGCTGTGAGCTGTGATGCCCCAGCACTCTACTAAGGGCGACATAGTAAGACTGTGTCTCAAAAAAAAAAAAAAAACAATGACCACTACAGCAAAAAATTAGCCAGGCGTTGTGGCAGGCGCCTATAATCCCAGCTACTTGGGAGGCTGAGGCAAGAGAATTGTGTGAGCCCAAAAGTTTGAGGTTGCTATGAGCTGTGATGCCACGGCACTCTACCCAGGGAGACATAGTGAGACTCTGTCTCAAAACAAAACAAACAAAAACAAAATTTAAAAATTTAAAAAACAGGGTTTGATGGCATGGGCCTATAGTTCCAGCTACTCTGAAGGCTTAGACAGGAGGACTGCTTGAACCCAGGAGTTCAAAATCAGTCTGGGCAACATAATGAGACCCTGTTTCAAAAAAATACAATAAATAACATCTTTGCATTGAATTTTTAAACTTTTTTTCCTTTTATTTCCTCTGGTTTGATGCAAGGATAAAATTATTTTTAACTTTTAATTTTGAAATAATTACAATATAATATCATATAAAGCTGGAAAAAAATTAAAGCCATTTTGTATACCTTTCATCCAACTTCCCCAATGGGAACATCTCAAATAACTAACACTAAACAAGGGAATTGACATTGGTATGGCTATTTGGATGTTATGGGGAAATTTTGTGCAGAAACAACCTCGTTTTACTATATGTCTGTTGACAGTGATTGGAAGTAGCTTGGAAGGATGAAGCATTTTCTGATCTGTTAAATCTATGTATAATCATAGATTCTGGGTTTATTCAGTATCCCTAAAACACAAAAGTCTAAGAAAAGTAAGAAGTTAATGTATATGGCTGGTACTTAAAGAGGTTAAGATAATCATACTTTTTTGTTGCAGTAATCATTGTTGTTCAGCTGCCCTTGGCTGGGTTTGAACTTGCCAGCCTCCGTGTATGTGGCTGTGCTATGGGTGCCAAGCCAAAAAAAAATTTTTTTTGAGACAGAGCCTCAATTTTGTCACCCTTGGTAGAGTGTCCTGGCATCACAGTTTACAGGAACCCCAAACTCTTGGGCTCAAGTGATTCTCTGGTCTCAGCCTCCCAAGTAACTGGGACTACAGGCTCCTGCCACAACCCCCGGCTATTTTTAGAGATGGGATCTCACCCCTGCTCAGGCTGGTCTTGAACTCATGAGCTCAAACAATCCATCCACCTCAGCCTCCCAGAGTGCGAGGATTGCAAATGTGAACCACTGCGCTTGGCCTAAGTTTTACATTTTTTTAAGAGACAGGGTCTTGTTATGTTGCCATGGTAACTGGGAAAATTTTTACTTTACAAAAATTAAAGACAGAATAGATCACAGAATAAAACATTTCAGCTCAAATTTTAAAATGAAAATCTGAAAGGTCGTGGGAGGGTTTGGGAGTCACTTGACCAATGTCATGGGACTGTGAGACCCAATGTAAAAAAATAAAAGCTTATGTAAAAAACTCGTTAGTAGCTTTGGGAGTGATAAACGTTACAAGGTCACTCTGCTCTCCTATCTCCTAAACTAAGAAAGTGCCGAATTAATTCCAGCAAATGAGGAACAACAAAAAAGGGAGAAAAGGCTTTGCAAACTCTTAAAAGCCTAGTGAAAGAACACTCTTGCACATATCTTAGTGACTCTGCATGTGGGACTCACAACAATTGCACAATCCCAAGCAAACAGTCTCCCAGGGATGGGAGCCATGAACTCATCTTGGGACCTCCAACTGCACCTGTAAGTCTGCCTGGCTCAGGACGAGCCTGTCTTTCTCCTTTTGCAAGACCTGCTTCTCCCACAGAGCCTGGTCTACCTGATCATCAGTTAGCACGACAGGCCTGTACTTCTCATGGAAGAGCCACTCATTGGTCTCAGCACAGCTGGTGAGGCCCAATAACCACGATGTGCAAGTGTGTTGGCAAGTGGAGGAACTCGTTAGCATTGATGTCGCAGTCGCGCATCCGGGCCTCTAGCACCCACATCCAAGATGGGCCCAGGAAGTAGGTGCAGTGGGGCTGCAGGTAGCGGCAGCAGGCCTGATAGAGACAGGCCTGGGCGTCAAACGGCGTCGTCTGGTACACGGGCGAGCAGAGCCTCAAGTTCACATGGCGCAGGCAGCTGTGGCCCTGCAGCCAGAGCATCCGCTGCAAGGTAGGCTTCCAAATTGCAGTCGCTTGTAGCCGGCACCAGCCGCAGGAGGGTCCCTGATGCGTGGAGCAATGCCTCCCTGAAGGCAGTCTCCCTCCGTGCCAGAGCGCCTGTACACAGCCTCGGGACCAAAATCTCTTCCCAGTAAGCCATTTTGAAAGGAAACCTTTAGGAATTTAGTGAGCATGTTTTATAAAAAATAATAGCATAGAGTTGTGTATACATAGACCACTATTTTAAATTGCACATGAACTTTATGGACACCCTGTATATGTAAAAAAAGACTTTGAACTCCTGGTATCAAGTGATCCTCCCTATTGCCTTAGCCTCCTGAGTAGCTATGGCTGTGGGGGAAGGCCTTCACACTTGGCTAATTTTTAAAAATGATGGGGGGTGTTAGGGTACTGATGTGTTATCCAGGCTATTCTCAAACTCCTGGCCTCAAGTAATCATCCCACCTTGAAGTCCCAAAGTGCTGTGGGATTACAGGCATGAGTCACTCTGCCTGGCCAAATCTAAGATTTTTATTTTATTTTATTCTTTTCCTTTTTTCTTTTTGAGTCAGGGTCTCACTCTGTTGCCCAGAGTGCAGTGGTGTAATCACAGTTCACTGAAACCTTGAATTCCTGGGCACAAACAATCCTTTTGACTCAACCCCCTGGCCTCCTCTGAGTAGCTGGGATTACAGACACATGCCACCATGCCCACCTAATTTTTAAATTTTTTGTAGAGATAGGCTCTCACTGTATTGTCCAGGTTGGTCTCCAACTCCTAGCTTCAAGTGATCCCCTTACTGTGGCTTTGCAAAGTACTGTGATTATAGGCATAAGCCACCTTGCCCTACCACATTTTTTTAAAAAATGTATTTTTTTTTTAAATGTTTCTATCTTGTTCTTTCTACTGGCTGTAGAAATTCTTCTTTTTTTTTTTTTATTAAATCATAGCTGTGTACTTTTTTTTTTTTGAGGATTTTTTTTTTTTTATTGTTAAATCATAGCTGTGTACATTAGTGCAATCACCTGTACCCATTCTAAGATGCACCACAGATGTGGCCCCACCCTTTACCCTCCTTCCACCAAATCCTCCCCCCTCCCTTCCCCTTCCTTGGCCCTTTCCCCATAGTCTTATGGTATAGTTGGGTTATGGCCTTCATGTGAAAGCTATAATTCATTTTTTTTTTTAGTTTTTATTTTTTTGTTTTTATTGTTTGTTTGTTTTAACTTTTTTTTTAACTTTTTTTTTTTTTTTTTTTTTGAGAAAGTCTCACCATGTCGCCCTTGGTAGAGTGCTGTGGCATCACAGCTCACAGCAACCACCAACTCTTGGGCTTAAGTGATTCTCTTGCCTCAGCTTCCCAAGTAGCTGGGACTACAGGCACCCACCACACTGCCCACCTATTTTTTGTTGCAGTTGTCATTGTTGTTTAGCTGGCTGGGGCTGGATTCGAACCCGCCATCCTTGGTGAATATGGCTGACACCCTACCCACTGAGCTATGGGTGCTGCCTAAAAAATGCATTTTGATGTCTGGATAGCTACACATTTCATTTTAATAGTCAAGGATTATTGAACTTAAATGCTAGTTCCAGGCCTGCCTGTTCAAAAGTATAAATTATGACATTGTCCTTGAAAGGGACATGTTGGAAGTCATGAATTGGGTTGTAATGGTGACTTTTTCTCATCATTGAAGCGGACATTTGAGCCAGTTCAGAAGATTGTAGTCGATGAGAAATGGATTAGGTCAGTGATTCTCAAAGTGTGATCTTAGACTAGCAGCATGAGCATCACTTGAGAATTTATTTAAAATGCAAAATTTCAGGCTCCACCTTAGACCTACTAAATCAGAAACTCTGGGGTAAGCCCAGCAATCTGTTTTTAATAACCTCTCTAAGGGATTCTGATGCACACTAAAAATTGAGAATCACTGGATTAGAGCCTCCCCACTCCAAAAAATATTCTTGGAACTCTAGTTATTGTAAGAAAAGGCATCTTCCTGAGACACAAATTTCAAGTTGAAGCTCCCTGGTTCTGCTCTTCTCAGAAACAGAAAATGCAGCAAATGGTCACTGATAGGCCTTTTAACCCTATGATTCTCCTGAGATTAGTTCCCGCCTAAGTATTTGTTTCTAAAATGAGTATCCCAAATGAATATAAGAACCCCACATGACAGCCAAAGAAATAAATTCAGTAGTCGAAAAAACATGAAAAGTAATTCATATATTTACTAGAGACTAGAAAACGGTCAGAAGATGAATTAATTCCTAACCTGCAGCTCTTTGCCTCTTTCTCTGGCTCCCATACCTTGTACCTTCTAAGAATCTAGAAACCGTTCCCTTGCTCAGCTTCCAGTCAGAACTCTCCCCAGAGGTGGCTCAGCATGGCTCTTGGCTCCCTCTCGCTAACTTCCTTCTCTTTTCTCCCTTCATCATTTGCTCCTTTTTCCGGTGTCAAAGTTGCTTCACTTCTTGTAGTCCTGAAACTCTAGCCACTACATTGTTCATCTGAATAATAAAAGCCCAAGAACTGATCTACCATATTGGGTGGGTAGTATGGAAGAAGCCAAGAACATAAAGACAGTTCTCTTTCTGGTAGAGAGGGGAATGGAACAAATCCATCTTTCTGTCTGAACAGGGCCTCTGAGAGTGCTTCCACTTTAAATTCTGTGATTTGCAAAGTCATACATTAAATTGATTTTTCGGTGTTTTTTTTTTTTTGCACGTTGTATACTCATATGATTTAGCCCTGATTTTAATAGTTATGGGTTGATTTTAATGTTCTCAGAGTACCTTTAACAGGCGAGAATTTCATTTTGAAGAAAAATTAGGTTGCCAGATAATTTTGCTGTTTTCATCACAGTCCATTGCATTAAAGCAGTCTTCCTGAGGTATGGAGGCAATTGAGATTTAGCCCTGCACTGAAAGGAATTTAAATGGAAAGTCTAGTGACCTTATGAGACTGTAATTAGTTTTGAGATTTTAAGTGAAAAACATAAGACAGGAATATGTGATGCTTTCTGTACAAAAACAATGTACCCTGGTGCAATGATGAAAAAGCTTCTAAATTCTGTCAATTGATTTTCAGTTCCCTCTCGAAAGATTGAAGTTCAATTAGATTACGGGCTTTAACTGTTATTTTCCGGCAGGGTTTTGCATACACCATTACCCTTGTCTGGAATTTCCACCTCCTGCCCTTTGCTGATCTGAATCTGATCCCACCTACCCTCCCCCAGGAAAACAGCCAAATTCCAGGAGAAATTACAGTGTATTTAGAGTCAGAGAAATAATCAGAACCCTCCCACTTAATATGACATTGGGCAGGTCATGACTTTTTGGGGTTTGCATTTCTTTTTCTTTTGGACAGAGTCTCATTCTGTGCCCAGGCTAGAGTGCCATGGCCTCATTCTAGCTCATAGCAGCCTGAAACTCCTGGGTTCAAGTAGTTCTCCTGCCTCAGCCTCCCGAGTAGCTGGAACTACAGGCGCCCACCACTAAGCCCAGCTGATTTTTTCTATTTTTAGTGGAGATGGGGTCTCACCCTTGTTTAGGCTGGTCTCAAGCTCAAGCAATCCTGCCTCCTCAGCTTCCCAGAGTGGTAGGATTACAGATGTGAGCCACTGTGCTGGGTCCAGAGTCTCCATTTCTTTAATCTATCAATATAACCCCCTCTTCAGAAACTAATGGCCACTAACATTTAATGAGCATTTATTATATGGATCATTCTTCACACATGTCAGTTCATGAAATCTCACCTGTTTATCACAACACATTTATCATTTATTAATTTCTTTATCACCTGCTTTTTTAAAAAGCAATAACAGACATGAATTTTTTTTTTTTTTAAAGACAGAGTCTCACTATGTCACCCTTGGTAGAGTGCCATGGCGTCACAGCTCACAGCAACCACAAACTCTTTTCCGGCTTAAGAGATTCTCTTGCCTCAGCCTCCCAAGTAGCTGGGACTACAGGCACCTGCCATAACTCCTGGCTGTTTTTTGGTTGTAATTGTCATTGTTGTTTGGCAGGCCTGGGCTGGATTCGATCCTGCCAGCTCCATTGTATGTGGCTGGTGCCCTAGCCACTGAGCTACAGGTGCCAAGCCGACATTTATTTTTCTTACAGCTTGCCAGTGTTCATTTTTGTTCCCCAGAATTTAACAAAATATAATTAATGACAAAGCTCTTAGGATAGTGTGAGAAAGACACTTTATGGAACAATATGACTTTTATATACTCGAGTGTACCATATACATATGCATTTGGAACCAGAAATATCATCTAGGTATTTGGAAGGAAAAAGAAAAATAAGTAACCTGGAAAACTTGGAAGATAAGATTAAGTAGGCTATGGATTTTAAACCCTGTTGCGGAACCCTCCCTAAGGCTTTTTGTATTTGGGAGAGGGATTGCACATTTTTTTAATTGCAATATAATTTATCTAACAATAACATTAACCATTTTGAAGTATAAACACATGGCATTTAGTATATTCACAATATTGTACAACCATCACCACTGTCTTAATACCAGCACATTTTCATCACTCCCCAAAAGAAACCCTGAACCCACTACTTGGTAGGCTGAGGCAAGAGAATCACTTAAGTCCAATAATTTGAGGTTTCTGGGAGCTGTGATGCCACAGAACTCTACCAAGGGCGACAGAGACTCTGTCTCAAAAAATAAATAAAAGAAGCCCACTAGCAGTCCCTCACAGTGTCTCCTGTCCCTTTATTCCTTTCTTATGGCTGAAGAGAATTGTATGGATATACCATATTTTATTTATCTAATATTTTTGGTCAATTGATCAGATTAAGGAATATCTAGAGAACTGGTAAGGCATTATTTCTAAATGTGCCTGCCTGTGGATCTGAGTGTGCTAAATGGGAAGATCCACTATCAGTATGGGTGGGTACTGTACAATTGGCTGAGGGCTGGGATAGAACAGAAACAAAGGAAAGGTGAATTGGTTTCTCTCTCTCCCTCGGAGCTGGGACACAGGACCCTAGTTCTCTGGCCTGGAGCTCCATGACTTAAACCAGTTCTAGAACTGTGCCCCCTCATCCCAACCCTCCACCCCCACCCCATTCTCAACTCTTTGGCCTCAGACTGAGATTTACACCATCTCCTCCCTGGTTCTGAGGCTTCCAGATCTAGACTGAGCCATGCTACTGGCATCCCAGGGTCCCTAGCTTCTAGATGGCCTGTCAGGGGACTTCTCAGCCTCCATAATCACATTAGCCAATTCCTGTAATAAATCCCTTCTCATTTCTATTTCTGTGTTTATCACATTGGTTCTGTGTCTCTGGAGAACCCTGACTGATACATCCAATCAACAGTGAATGGGCATTTGGGCTATTACGATTAATGCCGCTATGAGAATCCATGGACAGGTTTCCCTCGTATTTTACACTTACTAACACTTTATTGGGGGATATATGTCCAGCAAGCTAAAATGAGGGGAAAGGAACATAAGCCAGAGAAAGAAAGAGAGGAAATAAAAGGTGGTGTATCATCCCATTGACCATGACTTTGCAACCAAATATAGCTGGTTGCTTGAACCCACAGACCATGTACAGAGAGGGTATGAGATCCCTGTGACTCAGAGCAGTTCTCTGGTAGAAAAAGAGCTAACAGTTTATCTTGTCTCTCATTAGTCAAAGTGCATCCCAAGGGGCCTAACACCTTTGTCCTCTGGGTCATGATTCCTGGCTGCCATGGGCAGCCTCTGGTGAAGCCAGAGCCTGTGAAGGTCTATGTGATCAATGGCAAGTGCTATGGTTTCACTTTGTCAGTTGGTGCCATGCATGGGGGCTCTTCCAGTCAATGACCATAGAAGGAGCAGCTCCCAGGGCATGGTGACTAAAGGAAGAGCGCAAGCCATTATAGCAATTCCGGGTGAGAAGTATGGTAAGTGTGTGAGAACCAGTGTCTGTGAACAGGTGAGCCTGAATAGTCCAGGGCACTGCAAAACCTGGGTCACTAGGGTAGATGCCTGGAAAGTGCTGCTTATTTGCTTTTCCTTGATCAGGTGACTGGTCTCTGTGGTTATACTTCTGGAACAAAGTACCACAAAACTCAGTGGTTTATGATGCTGCCTCCTTTATCAGGACTTTTTGTGTTGCTTGGTCTTAGCTGAGTGGTTCTCACTTGATGTCTCTCCTGAGGTGGCAGCAGTGTGCTGGAGGGACAAGATGACATACTCCCAAGGCTAGCACTTGGTGGTGGCTATTGGCTCAGAACTCAGCTGTGGCTGCTGATGGAAGCATTTCCCTGAGACCCATGCTATGAAGTTTGGCCTTCTCATAGCATGGCAACACATCCCTAGGGTGTGAGTCCCTAGAGCTAGTGTTCCAAAACAGTGCCATTCTGCCCTTTTCAATCTGGGAAATAGAGGCTTTGAAAGTTTAAATAATAGGATCAGGTCATACAGAGGCCACAGGAGTGAGTGTCCTTGCCCTGATGCTGTCACAGGATTATGGGAAATAAATATGTCTTAATACCCATTCTGGGTGTGGCACACAGTAGGTGCTTAGTATATGTTACTGCTCCCCCTTCGTGAACTCCACATTTATTGAGTGCTTCCTGGGTTCAGAATACTGTGCTAGGCCCTTTGGGGGCTACCAGAAGAAATAGAATATAGGCTCTGCCCTTAAGAAGCCTATATCCTGATAGAGGAATTGGAGAGGGTCAGTTGGTGAAAGAGCGCTCCTGGAGAGTGGAGCTTCCTGTGCCTGGGAAAGGGAAGTACCCCACTCTGAAGCAAAGAGGGAAAAGGGCTGTGAGAGAATGAGCACTGATGGGATTTGGAGCAGAATTTCATGTCAGCACATTGGGGGGGGGGGGCTATGGACAGCACAGGATATGGGGGAGTAGAGGGAGACCTGCTTTCCTTTCTTTGTTTGTATTCCCTCCATAACTCTCCAGATAATGGTTACAGAGATGTAACATGCCACTTGCTTTTAATGACACTTCTGACACTAGGTTAAAATAACTCTACAAATGGGGAGATTTTCCTTAATGGGAGGTAATACTCATGACCCTTTCATTCAACAACTTTTTTAGTAATTCCCAATCTTCAAGGTGCTAGAGATTCAAAGATAAGACAAGAGGTTAGAGTGCAAGGGTGAAATGAACAGACCCAGAGCTGAGCATGGTGCATGCACATCTATAGTCCCAGCTACTCAGGAGGCTGAGCCCAGCTCATTGAGCCCAGGAGCTTGAGACCCCATATTTTAAATAGGAAAAAGGAACAGTCCCAGGTAATAGTGGGTGCAACAGTAATAACCTTAGTGAAGGTAAAGGCTCTGAGGGAATGTGAGGCAGGTGGCTGATCATTCCTTCTGCAGCCTGTTTTGGGGCCCACTCTTGCTGGGCTCTGAACAGAGCAAAGGCACAGGGAGGGCCTTGCCCTCTAGAATCAGCATAATCTGGAACACCAGTTCTCAAGATGTAGGCCCTGGACCAGTAGCATCAGCCTCACCTGAGAGCTTATTACAATGGCAGACTCTAAAGGTGATGCCCAGCGATCTGTTTTCACAAACCCTACAGGTGTTTCTGATGCATGCTCAAGAGTAGGGACAGTGGGCTAGGACTGTTCTCAGGCATGGCTGCACAGTAGAATCACATGGGGAGCTTTTAAAATAACTTTACATCTTTTGTATTAACCTGGATGGAGTTGAAACACATTCTTCTTGGTAAAGTATCACAAGAATGG
>CAUYPK010109497.1:0-44056 GCA_963574355.1 Loris lydekkerianus
GACTCAGCAAGGCCCGGCCTGAAACTGCCTCTACCTAGATACAGCCAATGTGGTACCATACCACTGGCCCGACCCTGTCACTCACCTCTTCCCCCGCCTTCTTTCCCTGCCCCTTCTCCACAATAAAAAAAAAAAAAATAAATAAATAAATAAATAAATAAATAAAAGCTTTTTCCAAGTAAAAAAAAAAAAAAAAAGACACAAGTTACCAAAACCTGTGGGATATAGCAAAAGCAGTCCTGAGAGGAAAATGTATTGCACTAGATGCCTATATCTGAAAAACAGAAAGAGAGCTTATCAACATACTTGCAAACCATCTCATGGAATTTGAAAAAGAAGAATAATCTAACCCTAAACCCAGCAGAAAAAAAGAAATATCCAAAATTACATCAGAAAATAATGACATCAAAAATAAAAGAATCATTCAGAAAATTAACAAAACAAATTTGGTTTTGTGAAAAAAAAAAAAAATAGGTAAACCTTTGGTCAGACTAACTAGAAATAGAAAAGTAAAATCTTCATTACCCTCAATCAGAAACACTAAAGGAGAAATAACAACAGATGCCACAGAGATACAAGAGATCATCTCTAAGTACTACAATAAAATCTATGCCCAGAAATTTGACAATGTGGGAGAAATGGTTCAATACTTGGAATCATACCCTCTCCCTAAACTTAACCAAGAAAAAATAGATCTCTTGAACAGACCAGTTTCAAGCACTGATATCAAAGAAATAATAAAAAATCTCTCAACAAAAAAGTGCCCTGGTCTGGAAGGTTTCACACCAGAATTCTATCAAACCTTTAAAGAAAAGCTTATACCCACACTGCAGAAACTATTCCAAAAAAAAAAAAAAACTTGAGAAGGAAGGAATCTTCCTCAGCGTGTTCTATGAAGCAAATATCACCCTGATACCAAAACCAGGAAAAGACCCAACTAAAAAGGAGAACTTCAGACGAATTTCACTAAAGAACATAGAAGAAAAAATTCTCAATAAGATGCTAGCCAATAGATTATAACTTCTCTTTTAAAAAGTCAAACATTGCAGTCAAGTAGGTTTTATCCCAGGGATGCAAGGATGCTTCAACATATGCAAGTTCATACATGTAATTCACCATATTGACACCAAGAAATAAGAAAGACCATATGATTTGCTGAATAGATGCAGAAAAAGCATTTGATAAGATTCAACATCCTTTTCTAATTAAAACTCTGAAGAATATGGGCATAGATGGCACATTTCTTAAACTGATCAAAGCCATCTATGACAGACCCACAGCTAATAGTATGCTAAATGGAGTAAAACTGAAAGTTTTCCACTTAGAACTAGAATCAGAGAAAGTTGCCCTTTATCACCACTACTATTCAACACAGTGCTGGAAGTTCTAGACAATACAATCAGGCAAGATAAGAAAATAAAGGGCATCCAAATGAGGGCAGAAGAGGTCAAACTCTCCCTCTATGCCAATGATATGATCTTATATTTAGAGAACTCCAAAAACTCAACTATAAGACTCTTGGAAGTGATCAAAAAATATAGTAATGTGTCAGAATATAAAATCAACGTCCACAAATAAGTAGCCTTTTTATACGACAATAACAGCCAAAATGAAAAGCTAATCAAGGACACAATTCCCTTCAAAGTAGTTTCAAAGAAAATGAAGTCCTAGGAATATGCCTAACAAAAGGGGTGAAGGACCTATATATAGAAAATTACAAAACTCTAAGAAAAGATTGTAGAAGATTTTAACAAATGGAAGAACATACCGGCTCATGGCTAGGAATAGTCAACATTGTTGCACAAGGGATCGTGGAGTGGCTGGCCTCATAGGTGCAAGCCTGCTCCTGAAATGGTATGAAAGCAAGCAATGGCTACAAGCTCATGGTGGCAAATAGTAATGTTCTTTATTTTCAGCCAGCTTAAATAGCCAGCTAGTCACGTACACACTGTTGATCTATAATCACACAGTACTTTACATAACATATTGTAAAACTTGATTAACCTTTTCTTAGTGCTTGCCTATCTACTGATCAATTAATATACATTTTTCTAACCCAAAAATAACTATCACATGAGTCATACATCAGCTGCTTTGCTCATGAGCCGATAAGTCCCAAGACCACAATAAAGAAAAAGCAGCTTGTTCCTTTAAATCTCTGGAAACCCATAACGACCCAAGGGGCAGAAACTTAGTTTCTCGCTTAACCATGGTCCAGAGGCCAGAGGCCATTCAGCGTATTGATTACATGACTTGCATGCATCAGCCTCCGGGCTGTATCTCTGGGAGTGGAGTTTTCTGCTCCAAAGCCCCCAGACTTAACAGCCACATACCGAGGCAGCCAGGCCTGCAACAAAACCTTGGTCAGCGAGAAATCTAAACTGCTTTTCTCAGGCAGCTTGGGCGCTGAGAATATAGGCTTTTAGACTATAATTGTTAAAATGTCTATACTTCACAAAGCAATCTATAGATTCAAGGCAATCTCATTAAAATACCAACATCATACTTTCATGGAGAATCCTCAAATAACTCAAATTATTTGGAAAAAATAATTCATCATTTTATATGGAACCAGAAAAAAACTTTTATATCTAAGGCAAGGCTTAGCAATAAAACAAAGCCAGGGACACCAGTGCCAGACATTAGGCTGTACTACAAGGCCATAGTGATAAAAACATCATGGTATTAGCAAAAAATAGAAACATAGACATTTGGAACACTTTCACACTTTCTATGAAAAGAAAACCATGAGATAAATCTAACATCTTTACATCCACCTAATCTTTCATAAAGCAAAGGAGAACACTCATTGGGTAAAGAATCTCTATTCAATAAATGGTGCTGGGAGAATTGGATAACCACATGTAAAGACTGAAACTGAACCCACACCTTTCTCCACCACTAAAATTGATTCAAGATGGATAAAAGATCTAAATCTAAGGCATGAAACAATACAAATCCTTGAAGAAAGTATGAGGAAAACACTTGAAGTTATTAGCTTGGGGAAAGACTTTATGAGGAAGACTTCAGTAGCATTTGCAACAATAACAAAAATAAGAAATGGCTTCTGTACAGCTAAGGAGACAACAACGAAAGCAAATAGAAAACCATCAGAACAGGAACAGATATTTGCATATTATGAATTGGACAAAAGATTCATAACTGGGATCTACAGAGAACTCAAAGTAAGCAACATAAAAAGAGTTAACAATCCCTTATGCCAATGGATGAGAGAGATGAATAGAAACTTTAGACAGATGAATAACTAACAAACATATGAAAAAATGCTCATTATCCCTAATTATCAGAGAAATACAAATCAAAACTACCCTGAGATATCACCTTACCCCAGTGAGAATGGCCCACACCACTAAATCTCAAAGCTGCAGATGCTGGTGTGGATGTGGAAAGAAAGGAAAACTTTTATACTGTGGTGGGACTGCAAGCTAATACAACCTTTTTGGAAGGAAGTATGGAGAATCCTCAAATAACTCAAATTAGACCTTCATTTAATCCTGGAATCCCATTACTGGGATCTTCTGGGCATCTACCCAGAAAAAAAAAAAAAATCATTTATCATAAGGACATTCACTCTAGACGGTTTATTGTAGCTCAATTTATAATTACCAAACTGTGGAAACAACTTAAACGCCCACCAACTGAGGAATGGATTAACAAGATGTAGTACATGTTTTCCATGGAATACTATTCAGCCACCAAAAAAAAAAAAATGGAGTCTTTACATCTTTTATATGAACCTGAATGGAGGTGGAATGCATTCTTCTTAGTAAAGCATCAGAAGAATGGAGAAGCAAGAATCCAATGTACTCAGTTCTGATATGAGGTCAACTAATGACCTAGTACATGGTTGGGGTAGGGGAAGTGGAGAGAGGGAAGTAGGGAGGGGTTCAGGGATCAGGGTGTAGGGCACACCTCTTGCAGGCAGGACACCACTATAAGAGGGCCTTTATCTAACAAATGCAGTCAGTATAACCTGGGTTCTTTGTGCCCTCATTGAATCCTCAACCATTAAAAAAAAAAAAAAAAAATGAAATGAAAAAAAATTACTTTAAACTAAATTGAAAGGAAGTAGAAGGAAGACACAAATTAAAGATAAAAATCAAAAGTTAATGAAATAAAAATTAAATATATCCTACAAGGTTTCTTAATTTAAAAGTAGGTTCTCTAAAGAGATAATATACTTGATATAAATCTCTTATTGGAATTTATCAAGAGAAAAAGAGAATATACACAAATTAACAATAATAAAAATAAGAATGTCACATAATTATAGATGTTGTGAATGCTAAACAACTATTAAAAGGATATTATGCATAATCTTATTGGCAAATAATCTGAAAAATTAAAAGAAGTAAATAAATTACCAAAAAAATAAAAATAAAAATTCACTACAGAATTAATAGAATATTGAATTGTACTTTTATCATTGAAGAATTTGTCATTACCAGAAATATTTCTTCAAAAACACTGCAGGGCTATGTGTTTTTAATGATAAATTCTAGAAAATATTTAAAGAACATATGCTAGAAAATATTTAAAGAACATATAATTCTAATTTCACTCACTTTCAAAAGAGAGAAAATGCTTCTTCATTCATGAATATGAGGCTGTAATAATTCTCATACCAAAACCAAACAAGAACAAAACAAAGAAAATTACAGGTCAATCATACTCATGAACAACACGGAAACAATCGCATGGAAAATACTAAAATATTTCATTACCATGTTAACTTTAATAATCCAGGTATGATTAATAAGACAAAATTAAAGAAACAAAGGAGAATAAACAGGCAACAATCTCAGATGATGTAAACAAAATAAATTTTAAGTAAAATTTAAAGACTTTCATAACAAAAGCCTTAATAATTAGATGGAAGTATATTTTCTTAATCAGACAAAGTACATCTATAAATACAAGCAAACAAAGCTACAGAAAACCATGCAATAATACCCATTGTAATACTAATCAATGTATTGGATATCTTATCAATGAGGTAACAAAAAGGAAAATAAAAAAAGAAGGAAAATATATTAAAGAGTTAAAATAAAGCAATTGTTGTTTTAGAGTAATTTGATAATCTATGGAAAATCCAAAATACTCTATATATAAATAAAAAATCATAAATAAATGTTGTGAAGTTTCTGCATTCATACTATAATGATGGTAATATGATGTATGGAGTCAATGCAATTCCAATCAAAGCACCAGTAGAGTTTCAACAAGCCAAATCTAATATAACCAGATAAAGGCCAAAGACCAGGGAAACAGACTAGAAAGTTCCAATACAAATTTCATATATTTGAAAACTAGATTTATATCAGAGAAGGCATTCTAGACTTAAAACCATGAAATGAACTATTATATTAATCACATGTTAAAATTTGCAACACATAAAAAGATAAAATTGTACCTCTTTATTAAACTATACTCAAAATCAACTTCAGGTGAATTAGAAAGTATAAAATTTTTTAGAGAACATATGACCTATAGATAGGGAAATATTTCCTAAAACACAAAATGTGCAAACTATTAAGGAAAATATTGATAAATACCAGTAGAGTATACTTAAGAACTCTGTTCATCAATGAAACAAATATACATGTAAAGGAGCAAAAAAATGCAGGAATAAGATATTTGCAACAGATATAACTGATTGTACATAAAACATTTATAAATGTGTAATAAAAACTTAACAACTCAATAGAGGAAAAGAGATCAAAGCATTTCATGGAAGAGAAAATGCATATGGTCCATAAACATATGAAAAAAAATGTAAACTATATTTAAAAAGAATAAAATTTATAGCAAAATACACTGAGATGAGAATACTGTAAGAATGGCAAAAATTAAGAAACAAATAATCCAAGTGCTAGAAATAGCATGAAGAAATGGGACAACTCACATACTACTGAAAATGACAAAGTTATAGCATATACTGGCCAATATTAAAAACCAAAACATTGCTTCTTATACAAATGATTTTCTCTGAAACATCCAATGGATCTAGTGCCTTCTCCTATAACAACAAAACCAAGAGGCTGCTGCTGTCTTATCTGAGACAGAAGCACACAACAGGGCAAGATATATAAAAGACAGTGCCATGATGGAATGACAGCACCTTAGGAGGGGACTCAGCGATATCCAGCTATGGTATGGACAACACAATAAATTAAAAGGATCTTTTTGCACCATTTTCTTGTTTCCATGTCATCTCAAATATAATATTGTTTGTTTGTATTTGTTTTCTTTTTCTGGTTTTGAATCAAATATTGCAGATATATCCAAAGGCATCAAATGTCTGATAATAAAGAAAATACAAATGAAAGAAATTAATGAGGATTAGCCGTAGAAGTCAGAGAAGATTCTAACAGAAAGGAAATATTTTATCTGAGACCTGAAATAGGACAAGTTCAGGCAGTAAAAAACATGCTGGAAGGTAGGAGAGACAGAATAATAAAAGATGACAGAGGAAAGTCAGTCATTGACAGGGCTATACATTGCCTGGGTGACTACATTAAGAACTTTATTCTTCACCCTGAGAACAAGAAGAAGCTGTTGAAGATTGTAAGAGGCAATGTGACAAGATTATCCAGACAATATGTCAATATGATCTTCCACTCTGGGTAAAAATCATTGTAGAAAGAATTGTGGCTAGTGGCAGATAGGCAAGCAAAGTGGAAGGTTATATTTTGTCCAGTAGAGGTGATGGCCACTTACACTAAGTAGGTTAGCACTGAAGATGAAGGAAGACAGGTTCAAGAGGTATTTGGTAGTGAATTTGATGCAAATGTGTAATGAATTCGGAATATAAGAGAAAAAGAAGACATGAAGATGATTCTTACCTCCTGACGTGATTCGGGTGCCAGCGGGTAAGCTGAGGACAATGGGGCAGATTGGGTATAATAGAGTTTCCTGGCAAACACACATATCAGTTAATTTATCTAAAGTTAGTTAGAGAAAAGACACATTTGCTAAATCAAAAATTTGCACAATGTGCAAGAAATTCAGTTAAG
The DNA here is from genome assembly GCA_963574355.1 of Loris lydekkerianus. NCBI lineage: Eukaryota > Metazoa > Chordata > Mammalia > Primates > Lorisidae > Loris > Loris lydekkerianus. Next base: position 7,038 of record CAUYPK010109497.1, read on the forward strand.
AACTGTGCGTTGATAAAAAGATGTAATAATAGCAAACATGTGGTGAGTTCTTCCTCTGTCACACCCTCTGGTCACAGTATTTTATATGTATAAATTCATTTAATCCTTACAAAAATCCCAGGAAGTAAGTATATTGTTTTCTTCATATTATAGATGAGAAAATTGAGTGTGACTTTGAAAACTACCCAGTTATTGAGGAGCAGATGTGGGATTTGAAAATAAGCAGATTGGCTCTGGAACACATACTTTTAATTAGTACCCTAGTGTGCACAATAAGACTTGGTAGGTCTTATGTTCTAACTAAAAAGATACTATTAAAAAAATAAAGTCTATACTAAAATTGAAAAGCTTCTTTCTGTTTAAATCTAGGAAGCTCAACTGACTGCACATATCTTAGACAGGATAGGTTAGAATAGGCTTCAGTCACAATCAACACCAAAATATCAGTCTTCTTATTGCTAGAACAGTCACAGCTGAAGAAGATGGTGAATTCTCTACCAAAAGTATTTCCTGTCGTTTTCTTCAGTTGAACGCATTTCTAGCCATACTCTTGAATATTCATCTCAGAAAATCATTACATGGTTGAGAGCCACTGCGGATCAAATATATTTATTACAAAGGAAAGAATATTCAAATTCAAGATATAATACTAAACATCAATTCAAAAACAAATAGAAAAAAAATACAGAGATAAAAAAAAAACCTTAATCTATTACATGCATCTAAAAGTTATTTCTAATTGCCAGTGAAAAAAACATGGTTTACTATAGCCATAACCTATAGCGGGGTGCTAGAGTAGCTGTGAAAGAAAAAGAAACCCAGCCTGACTGATACCATCTGCGTGAAAGGGAAATATTGCCTTTTGTCATACCACTTTTATTTATTATTTTATTATGGTTAATAGGAGGGTAAATACAATTAGGTTATAGTATTTGCTTTTGTAAGGGAAAGTCTGAAGTCTGAGTTGTAGTTGAGTCCTTTACCCAGGAAGTATGCCACATACCTTACATTACACCTAATAAGTGGAAACTGAAGCCCCTGCTCTCCTTCTTTAATTTGTGTTTTTCTTTCATACAGTCCTGTAGTTATTGGTCTACTGTTTTCAGATTAGTACTAAGTACATGAGATGCTTGCTTTCCCATTCCTGAGATACTGTACTTAGGAGAATGTTCTCCAAATCCATCCAGATAAATATAAAAGATGCAAAGTTTTCTTTGCATCTGAATGGATTTGGAATCAATAGTGATATAAATAGCATGGTACTGACATGAAAATGGAGACATGAATCTGTGGAACAGGATTGAGAACTTAGAGATGAAACCAACCTCATTATTACCAATCTTGTCTTTGACAAATCAAACCAAAGCTTAACTGGAGGGAAAAAAAAATCCCTGTTTAATAAAACATGATGGAAGAACTGGATAGCCGTGTATAAAAGACTGTAACTGGGCCAACACCTCTCATTGCTTACAAAAATTAACTCACTCTGGATAAAAGATTGACAAGAAATAATAAAAACCCTAGAAGAAAGTGTGGGAAAAACCCTTAAAAATATCAACCTTGGGGAAGAATTAATGAAGAAGACCCAACAGGCTGCAGAAATAACAAAAAAATAAATAAATAGGATGTGATCAAGTTAAAAAGCTTCTGCACAGCTAAGAACATGATCAACAAAGCAAACAGACAACTTTCAGACTATCAGACAAAGGACTAGTGACCAGAATACACTAAGAACCCAAATAAATCAATAAGAAAATAGCAAACAACCCCATTAATCAATGGGAAAGTGACATGAACAGAAGCTTTCCCCAGGAAAAAAACAGATGAATGTCCAAAAAACACATGGGAAAAGGCTCATTATCCCTAATTATCATTGAAATGCAAATCAAAACCACTTTGAGATATCACCTAACACCAGTGAGGATAGCCCTTGTCATAAGGTCCCAAAGCCATAAATGCTGGCAGGGGTGCAGTGATAGGGGTACACTGATGGACTGTTGGTGGGAGTACAAACTAGTACAGCCTTTTTGGAAAGAAGTATTGAGATATCTAAAGAACTGACAGTAGACCACCTATTCTATCCTGTAGTCCCAATACCAGGTATCTACCCAGAAATTATTTTACCATAAGAACATTTGTACTTAAATGTTTATAGCAGCTCAATTCACAATTTCAAAGATGTGAGAACAACCTAAGTGCCCATTAACTCATGAATGGATTAATAAACTGTGGTATATGTATACAGTGGAATACTATTCAACCATACAACTCTTTCTTTCTTTTTTTGCAGTTTTGGCCAGGGCTGGGTTCGAACCTGCCACTTCCAGCATATGGGTTTGGCGCCCTACTCCTTTGAGCCACAGGCACCTCCCTGTTTTCTTCTTCTTTTTTTTTTTTTTTTTTTTGAGACAGAGGCTCACTCTGTTGCCCCACTCTAGAGTGCCATGGCATCAGTGTGGATCACAACAACCTCAAAATTCTGGGGTAAAGCAAACCTCCTGTCTCAGCCTTCCAAGTAGCTGGTACTAAGGCATCAACCACAATGCTTGGCTAATTTTTCTGTTTTTAATAGAGACAGGGTCTCACTCTTGCTTAAGGTGGTCTTGAACTCCTGAGCTCAAACAGTCCTCCCACATCCCTCTCTGAGTCCTAGAATTGTAGGCATGAGCCACTGCACCTGGCCCATACCACTTTTAAATCAGGAATATTTAAAGGTAAGGCCTCTTCTAAGTTCTTCTTATTACATAAAGACACCTACCTGATCCTTGAGCACACAGGTTCAGAACATTACTGATTATCATGGCCCATGGGATTCTTTTCCCATCTAGTACCAAAGGGTCAGCAAACAACCAAGATAATATACATTTAATTAGGATATAAGTTGAATACAATTGAAAGGGTTGGTTGTAATTAGCAAATTTTGAGTGAAGCAATTTGTCTTCTCACTAAAATGTTAAAGGGATAATTTGCACCTCACACAAAAATTTCCTATTGCTCTCTCCCTAAATTTATAGCCAAAATAACAATAGTAATAATATATATGAACTTCTAACAATTCTAAGAAGAAAAATGAGTTTATAAAATTAATAAAAGTAAACATGACACAAGAAAAATGAAAACTAAAGGTATACTATGTGGAATTCAACAAAAATAAACTTGAAAAAGATGAAAAGATCATATTTCTGTCTAAGCATGTATACATAGGTAGAAATGGAACCATATCCACATATATATGCATATACACACATGGAAAATACACCCATATACATGAAACATATTAAAATACACTCAAGAGATGTAGATATTCTAAATAAACCAGTCACTTGTAAAGATATTGAAAAAATTACCAATATAAAAATAGATAAGAAAATATCCCTCTAGAAAAGGCAAAAGACATGAGTTAATGAGAAATTGCTTTAAAATAATTATACACCAAAGAATTCCCATCACATACAAATTTATCCAGAGGACAAAGGAAGCGAAGCTTTTTAATTCATTTATTCAAGTTAGTAAACCTGCTACAAGGCACAATAAAAGAAAACTATATAACAATCTCACACCCCAATGTAGACATACTATATAATATACCCATATATCAAAATCTAAAAGCATATTAACAGAAAATAGATATAGTAAAGAACTAGGTGGGAGGAAAAAAGAAAATTTCAAGACAAGGAAATATGTTGACATAATTCACACAATGTTGTGTGGTTTCAGACTTTCAGATCTAGAGTTAGACAAATGGGGCTTCCAATGCCAGCTTCAATAATTGCTGGCTGTGTGACCTTAGGAAAATTACCCAACCATCCTGTGCTGCTGCATTCCCACAGACAAAATGAAGAAAAATATTGCCTACCTTACAGAATTTTTTTAAGGATTAAATAAGAAAATATTATATGTAAAGTTCCTAGGAAAAATCCTCAATAATTATCTATCATTGTTGATCAGACAGAAAACAAATTAAAAAAAAAAAGCATTCAATGAAATGTAACATCCATTCATAGTCTTTGAAGTAAAAAACTGGAAGTAAAAGAATAGTATGAGAACACAATAAGTACTATGTTTGTCTCAAACTATAAAATTATGCTTAGTGATGAAACACTAAAGACATACTAAGACCAGGAGTGGTGGCTCATTCCTCTAATCCTAGTACTCTGGAAGACTGAGGCAGGTAGAGTGCTTGAGTTCAGGAGTTCCCGACCAGCCTGAGCAAGAGCAAGACCCCATCTCTATTTAAAATAGAAAAGCTAACCAGGAGCTATGGCAGGCCCATGTAGTCTCAGGTACTTGGGAGGCAAGAGGATTACCTGAGCCCAAGAGTCTGAAGTTGCTGTGAGCTATGATGCCCCAGCACTCTACCCAGAAGCTATGGAGTGAGACTCTGCCTGAAAAAGAAAGAAGAAAGGAAAGAAGGAAGGAAGGCAAAAAGGAAGGGAGGGAGGGAGGGAGGGAAGGAGAGAGAGAGAGAAAGAGATAAATACCTAATATATCAAAAATAAAACAAAGGTGGCCTCTATCACCTAGAGTTGGCCAATCTGCAAAGTTAAGAGCAGTCTTCTAAACTGCCATGTCCTTCCTGGATATCTATCCCCAGATGTAGTACAAGGAATTTAAGTCTAACTACTGTGTTTGGGGAAATAGTCCACACAAAACTACCCTCACTCTTAACACCAGCAAAAAGTTCTGTAGGTTCCCAAAAGTACCCACACCTTTGGCAATTCTCTAGAAGGATCCTAGAACTCTCTGGAAAGCCATTATACACACAGCTATAGTTTATTACAAGGAAAGTAAACAAATTACATAGTAGCCAAAGGAAGACATTTCTAGAGCAGAGTCTAGAAGAGTCATAAATGACAAGCTTTTGTTGTATTCAGGATGAGTTCCTCTCATCATAACGTGTGACAACAAACGTGGAGTATTGCCAATCTGGGAATCGCATTCAAGCTTGCTGTCCAGAATTTGTACTGAGGTTTTTCATTCATAGGCATGATTAATTGATTAATTGCTAACCACATTGTTTAATTCAGGCTGATAGGTGAATCAAGAGGCCCCCCACCAGTCACCTTATCACCATAAACTGTCAGTTGTGGAGCAAGGGGCCCACTAGGAATAACAAAGACTCTCACAACTCAGGAACTTCCAAGGATAGAAACTTTATCTTTCAAGGACTGGGTACAAAATCCAGGCCTTTCTTTAGGAAAAGCAAATTTGGGTGGTGCCTGTAGCTCAGTTGGTAGGGTGCCGGTCCCATATATCGAGGGTGGCGGGTTCAAACTCGGCCTTGGCCAAACTGTAACCAAAAAAATAGCCAGGTGTTGTGGTGGGCACCTGTAGTCCCAGTTACTTGGGAGGCAGAGGCAAGAGAATCACTTAAGCCTAGGAGTTGGAAGTTGCTGTGAGCTATGATACGATAGCTCTCTACCGTGGGTGATAAAGTGAGACCCTGTCTCAAAAAAAAAAAAAAAAAAAAAGAAAAGGAAATTCCTAACTACACATTTATTTTTGTTATTATTTAATTTTTCTGCACATTTCCTACCAATACAATTATCAAGAAATAGTCTAAAATATTCATTATTTGATAAAAGAGATACATTTATTATTCACATAAACATTTTTCTAATCTAAAGTCCTAATAGATTCAGTTGTAAAATTCAATTTAGTTTGCATATTTAAGTCCAAAGAAATGATAGAAGGTGGAACTGGTCAAAGCAAATATTTAAAAATAATTTATATTAATGAAGAAGATCTGACATCTTCATATCCATGCTGTATATCATTGTACTTCATCAGCTATCACAAACTTAATGTTTTGTTTTGTTTTTTATCACATTCAGGGACTATTTCCGTTATCACATTTTACAAAGGATTTTATGAGAAATAGATGCTTTTAAAGAATATATATTTTAGTTAACAGTGGGGATAATGATATTATTCTTTTAATTTCTCATAAGGAATTTTGTTAATAAATTTTATGAACATAATTTATCATCAGATTCTTTGGGAAAGGTAAAGGTATAAAATATAATTTATATATTTTCTCTGAATACTTTTAAACTTTTAATCTCTAGCTTTTTAATCAATTTGATTATGATGTAACTCAATGTCATTTTGTTCATATTTCTTATGCTTGGGGTTCATTGATCTTGGATTGTAGATTTCTAGTTTTCTGACAAAGTTGAAAATTTTCTCAATATTTTAAAATATTTTTTCTTTCCTTCTATTCTCCTTCAGGGACTTCAATTAAACATATAGGAAGCTTTTTGACATTGTTCCACAGGTCAAAGCTATTCTGTTAATTTTATTTTAAAATTTTTTCTCAGTGTATTTTATTTTAGATAGTTTCTATTGGTTGTCTTCCCCTGTTCTCCTTCAGGGGACTTCAATTAAATGTATAGTAAGCTTTTTGACATTGTTCCACAGCTAAAAGATACTCTGTTCATTTTATTTTTAATTTTTTTTGTAGTGTATTTTATTTTGGATAGTTTCTATTGGATGCCTTCAAGTTCACTAACACATTTATCTGCTATTAACTAACATTGTTATCTATAAAAATTAAGTTTGAGTCTTTTTTATATCTTCTATGTCTCTACTTGATGTGCTCCATCTTTCTTCTACTTCTTCAAATCTTTTCTCATATTTTTTCCACTTTTCTAGTTGTGTCAGGTATAAGGAAAAATGTAGCCCTTGTTACTCTGTCTTTTGCAGGAGCATAAATCACATGTATTCGATTTTAACTTTTCTGTAAAGAACCTTAGGTCTCTATTCAAAACTATAATTGAGCTATACACTCTCAGTGTTCGTATTAATATAATGAAATTAATTTGAAAGATTTAGTGTTAAATAACGTAGAAGAGTGAAGGTAAGTATTAGAAGAATGTAAGTTCTTAAATTGAAATTCCACTAACTCATGGGATGAGAATGCAGAAGGGATTTAATAAAATTATCATAAGAAATATAGAAAGAATCAAAAATAGACAAAAATACTAAAAAGAAAAAGAGATCTGGGTTTACTCCAAGATATAATTCGGAAATAAGCAATAAAAGACAGATTAATGAAATAGAACCAAAAGCCAATAAACACACTTATTCTATTTTGTGAACCAACATGGGGAAGGGGAATGAACAAGAGTAGGAGTGGCAGGGATTGAGGAATATAGAGCACAAGAGGAGACACAGAAACAAAAGATGGGATTGGGCAGTCTGAGTGAGCTGATTGCTGCAGCCAGCTTTATTTTATTGTACCTTGACAGGTTTGTCTATGAGGAAGTAGCATAGACAATATGGGGGAGTAGCATAGACAAAAGACACATTTTTGGTCTTACAGCATGATAGCTTTAACCAAGACAAATCACAAATCATTCTGTTAAGGGTTTTTACTTAACTCCATTAACATATGTTTACACATAAGAAGGGAAAGATCACAAGGATTTCTGCATAGTTCTTAAAACATTAACTAGACAAAGAAAGAGCTACATGATTTCTGGCAGTGGGAGTGTGAAGAAAGGAATATGGTTGTTTGGGGAAAGGAGGAGAAGCAGTTGGGGGTACATTCCCTGAACATTCCCCTGACTGTGGGGGCTCTGCCACTTCACAGCCTGCTTTCTACAATTCTAGTACAGCAAATATTTAATACAGGACAAAGATAATATGCCATGAATTGTTAATTAAATTAATAAATTACAGTGAAATAAAAAGTTAAAAATAAAACTATAGCTTTTACATCATACTATTGATCAAAATAGATTCTTGAATGAATTATGTAGTTAAATTTAAAAATATATATATAAATGAACTGGTAAAAAAATACACATAAACATCTGTTGTAATAGTGAAGAATAAACTTTTAACTGCAAACTCAATTTGAAAATCATGAAGAAAAATTGAAATAGATTTGAAAATATTAATATTTCTTCTACTCTGAAGCACATATAAATACAATTAAAAGAAAAACTGAGAAAAGCTAATGTGATTAGAAGAGTAAATTCTTAAATTCTTATCATAAGATGAAGCTTTTATAAATCAGGAGTAAAATTATCAAGAACTTTAAAATAGAGGAGCAGAACAAGATGGTGGACTAGAGAAATCTCCTTGCCAGTTACTCATGAGGAGACATGGAAAAGGGAACTTCAGCCACCTCTGGCAGGGAAAATATACACAGAAACATCACTCTAAGAGCACAGTGAAACAGCAGGAGACGTTAGAAGCTAACAAGAAAGTCTGGAGCTGGGAAAAATGTACACGCAAGGCAGATGATTGGTGTCGGCAGAGGTCGACCAGTCAGCGGGCTCTCCCACAGAGGTCTGAGGATTGAAAAGGGTTGTTCTATGGTATTTTGATTTTGGACTGGGCTGCTCACTGGAGCAGCAAGTAGAATCAAACACTGGACAGAGACTGAGGTTGAACATTGGACGGAGTGGTTCTCCTGTCAGCTTGGCTGATGACAATATGCTGTCATTGTGGGAAGGCTGCCTGGAGGGAGGAATAGTTTGTGTGGTCCTAGTACATGGTTGGCTCAGGTGTGTCCTAGTACATGGTTGGCTCAGGTGTATCCTAGTACATGGTTGGCTCATCCTTAGTGTGAGCTGCACAGCTGTGCACCCCGCAGGAGGGCCACTTTATTGTCAGGGGACACTGTCTGATGGTTCTCCTAGGACGTCTGGCAAGAGTTTGGGGGCCCAATCCTGTGAGGACTGAATGCTGATGAAGCAAACAAGCCTGGACAGAAGGGAAAGAGGTCAGCAAGACAGATCTGGTCTCCTTTGGAACTAGAACGTTGCTTCCAATACCCATTATGTACAGTAAATCCAGTATGAATTCTCCATCTCTGAATAACACAGTGCCTCCTGGTGTCCAGGAATATATTGCAATATACACACTTTTTTTTTTTTTTTACATTTTTTATTTCGTTTTTTAATTTGTTTTCCTTAGCTTTGCTTTTTTTCTCTTTTGTTGTTGTTTTTCTTTAGTTTTTTTTTTTTTTTTTTTGGTGTTTGGTTGTATTTTTATTTTATCATTTTTACATTTTTCAATAGGAAGGGCTCCTCTATTTTTGTCACCGTTTTTCAGCCCCTTTTATTCCTCTCCTTTTTCTCTTTATTGGTAGAGATTTTTCTACTCATCCCATATTTCCCACATGGATTTCTCAAATAATAGCTAAGATAGCCTACTTTTGTTCTTCTTTATTTTATATGATCACATTTTCAATTTTTATGTACATCTTTTTTTTTTTTTATGTTTATTCTCTATTCTGAGGGCTGAGGGGTCATGGCATTGGTCTGGCTCACAAAGGTCATGAGAGAAAAATGTTGGTGTCATTTTAGCTTTGACCTTTGGAAAGAAGGTACTGGTAGGTCCCCACAACTGATTTATTTGTATATTTTCATGAGGCCAGCAAGGAGCTTCTAACTTTGTGGGACCTGCTTAGCCTGGGCCCCCAAAGTTCTAGAGCTGTGGGTATGGTTAAAGCACCTTGCTGAATGCAACCATTTCTCCTGTCATTCTCTTTTTCTCTTTCTGTCCTTTCTCTCTCCTTTACTTTAATTATTTTCTTACACCCCACCCTTTATTTTTCCTAGTTGTCCTTTTCTTTTCTTTCTCCCTTATTGCTCTTTACCCTTATCTTCCTTTTGGCCTCATACCAAAAGGACACTTTAACATTTAAACTCTGAGACAAGGTAATTTAAAGTGAAGAAAGTAGTGAGTAGGAAGAAGTAGGAGAATGAAGTCAACAAAAAGAATATACACATGAGGAGGAACCAACAGAAAAAATCTGGTAACATGAAAAACCAGAATAGAGCAACCCCTTCCCCCATAAGAGATCATGAGGTAGCCATTGCAGAGGATTCCACCTATAAAGAATTAATGGAAATGACAGAAAGGGAATTTAAAATATGGATGGCAAAAGCAATAAAGAGAATTGACATGAAAGTCGAAAAACAGAACTAAAAAGTGGAAGAAAGATATCAAGAATATAGAAAAGGTGTGGAAGAGCTTAAGGACATAAAGGAGTCAATCAGGGAACTTAAAGATGCAGTAGAAATTATCATTAACATGCAGACCATGGAGAATAAATAATCTCAGAGCCAGAGGATAAAGCTCTTGAGCTAACCCAGGCAGTTAAAGAGGCAGAAAAAAAGAGATAAAAAGCAGAACATTTGCTTTGAGAATTTATGACACTTCATAAAGCATTCAAACATGAATTATAGGTATTCCTAAAGAGGAAGAAGAATATCCCAGAGGAATAGAAGCCCTTCTGAAGGACATCATAAATGAAAACTTTCCAAGTATCACTAAAGATTCTGAAACATTTCTTTTAGAGAGATATCGAATTCTGGATCACCTCAACAGGAATGGAGCATCTCCAAGACACAATGTAATGAACCTGTCTGAAGTCAAGATGAAAGAGAAAATTCTGCTTCTGCAAGCTGCCAGGAATAAGTGCCAATTGACCTACAGGGGCAGAACTATCAGGGTGACAATGGTCTTCTGAACTGAAACTTTTTAATCCAGAAGAGAATTGTCAGATACCTTTAACCTTCTTAAAATAACTTTCAGCCAGAATTCTGTATCCTGCTAAAATAAAGTTCAAAATCAAATTGATGGAGAAATCAAATATTTTACTGATATTCAAACATTGAAGAAATTCGCCAAAACAAATTCAGCTCTACAGGAAATCTTACACCTATTTTTTACACTGAACATCACAATGGACCACCAGCAAAATATATACCCACAAACTAAGGGACAAAACCTAAGTTCCACAATGACGCAAAGGGTAAAACTAAGTAACAAACTTTCACAAAATAAGATGAATAGAACTCCACCACATTTATTAATTCTCTCAATAAATATTAATGGCTTTAATTCCCCACAGAAGAGGCACAGACTGGTCTATTTGATTTAAAAAAAAAAAAAAAAGAAAGAAAAGAAAAGAAAAGAAAAGAAAAAAAACCACAAGCACTCCATAAACTGTTTTCAGAAAACACTCCTAACCTTGAAAGACAACACAAGACTCAGGATGAAGAATTGGAAAACAATATTTCAGGTAAATTAAAACAAGAAAGAAGGGATCTCAATCTTATTTTCAGATACAAGTTGATTTAAAGCAACTAACGTTAATAAAGACAAAGTTGGTCTCATTATACTGATCAAGAGGATGATTTATTTCTATATATTTATGTACCAAATGTAAATGCTCCCAGATTTATGAAACAAATCTTAAATGGTCTAAGCAATAAGATATCCTATAACATCATAATAGCAGGGGACATTAATGCCTCTCTGGTTGAACTGGACAGGTCTTCTAAACAAAAACTAAACAATGATGTAAGGGACTTCAATATACCCCAGGACAAATGGGCATATACAGAACATACCATCCCAAAGCTAAGGAATAAATGTTCTTCCCATCAACTGATGGACCATTCTCAAAAATAGATCATAACCTACGACACAAATCAATCCTCAAGAAAATCAAAAGAATTGAAATTTTACCTTGTATCTTCTCAGACCAAAAGAAAATAAATGTGGAACTCAACTCCAACAAAAAAATTAATCCCCACACAAAGGCATGGACATTAAACAACATTTTGTTGAAACACAGCTGGGATAAGGAAAAGATAAGGGAGAAAATTATTAAATTTCTCAAACATAACAACAATGATGCTACAAATTACCAAAACCTATAGGGCACTGCAAAAGACCCCTAACAGGAAAATGTATCTTATTAGATGTGTACATCCAAAAAACAGAAAGAGAGTATATCAACAACCTAATTAATCATCTTAAGGTAATGAAAAAGTTCAAGCAGTATAACAGATCTAGCAGAAGAAAAGAAACAACCAAAATTAAATCAGAAATAAATAAAATTGAAAACAAAAGAATCATTCAGAAAATCAATGAGATAAAAATTTTGTTCTTCAAAAAGATAAAATTGATAAATCTTTGGCCAGATTAACTAAAAACAGAAAAATAAAATCTCTTCTAACCTTAATCATAAATAAAAAAGGGAAAATAACAACAGATACCGCTGAGATATAAGTGAGTAATTTTGACTACTACAAGAAAGTCTATATCCAGAAATTTGACAATGTGAAGGAAATAGACCAATACCTGGAATCATACCAGAAAGAAATAGGTGTCTTGAATAGATGACTATCAAGCACTGAGACTGAACAAATAATAAAAAAGCTTTTAACAACAACAATAAAAGCTCTTGACCAGATGGCTTCACACCAGAATTCTATCAAACCTTCAAAGATGCGCTTGTACCTATCCTGCAGAACCTATTACAAACGTTGAAAAGAAGGAACCTTCCCTAACACATTCTATGAAGCAAACATCACCATGATTCCAAAACCAAGAAAATACCCAACAAAAAAGGAGAACTTCAGACCAATTTTACTAATGAATATTGATTAAAAAATACTCAATAAAATATTTACCAAAAGATTACAGCTACACATTAAAAAATATATACATCATGAACAAGTAGGCTTCATCCAAGGGATGGAAGGCTGGTTTAACATATGCAAATTCATAAATGTAATTCATCATATTAATATTAATAGAAGCAAAAACAAAGACCATAGGAACCTCTCAATTGATGAAGGAAAAGCAGACTGCAAACTAGTACAACCTTTCTGGAAGGAAGTATGGAGAAACCTCAAAGCACTCAAGCTAGACCTCCCATTTGATCCTGCAATCCCATTACTGGGCATCTACCCAAAAGGAAAAAAAATCTTTTTATCATAAGAACACTTGTACTAGACTGTTTATTGCAGCTCAATTTACAATCACCAAAATGTGGAAACAGCCTAAATGCCCACCAACCCAGGAATGGATTGACAAGCTGTGGTATATGTATACCATGAAATATTATTCAGCTATTAAAAAAAAAATGGAGACTTTACATCCTTCATATTAACCTGGATGGAAGTGGAATACATTATTCTTAGTAAAGCATCACAAGAATGGTGAAGCATGAATCCTATGTACCCAATTTTGATATGAGGACAATTAATGACAATCAAGGTTATGGGGGGGGGAAGCAGAAAGAGGAAAGGAGGGAGGGGGTGGAGCCTTGGTGTGTGCCACACCTCCTGGGGGCAAGACATAATTGCAAGAGGGACTCTACCTAACAAAAGCAATCAGTGTAACCTGGCTTATTGTACCCTCAATGAATCCCTAACAATAATAAAAAAAAAAAAATTTAGCATCTTTTCCTAAAATGAACTCTTAAGAATATAGGTATAGGTGGCACATTTCTTAAAAAGATTGAAGCCATCTATGACAAACCCACAGCCAACATTGTAGTGGATGGAGTAAAACTAAAAGCTTTTCCACTTAGAACTAGAACCAGAAAGGGATGTCCTTTATTGCTACTACTATTCAACACAGTGCTAGAAATTCTAGCGCCTATAATAAGGCAAGAGAACAATATAAAAAGCATCCAAAAAGAAGTCAAACTCTCACTCTTTGCTGACCAATGATATGATCTTATACTTAGAGAACCCAGGAGAATCAAAAACAAGACTCCTGGATATGATCAGGAAATGCAGCCATGTCTCAGGATATAAAATCAATATCCACAAATCAGTAGCCTTTCTATATGCCAATAACAGTCAAGTCAAGAGGCTAATCAAAGATACAATTTCCTTCACAGTAGCTTCAAAGAAAATGAAATGCCTATCAACATACCTAACAAAAGAGGTTAAGGACCTCTACAAAGATAATTATGAAATCCTAAGAAAAGAAATAGAAGACATTAACAAATGGAAGAACATACCATGCTCTTGCCTGGGAAGAATGAACATTGTTAAAATGTCTGTACTATCCAAAGTAATCTATAGATTCAGTGCAATCCCCATTAAAATCCCAATATCATACTTTGAAAATTTTGAAAAAAATAGTTCTTCATTTTGTATGGAACAGAAAAAAACCCACATAGCCAAGACAAGTGTTAGCATTAAAACAATGCTGGAGGCATCACCCGACCAAACTTTAGGTTATACCAGAAGTCTATATTGATCAAAATAGAATGGTATTGTCATAAAAAGAGACATAGACATACGAAATGAATAGAAAACCTGGAGATGAAACTTTTATAGCCATCTGATCTTTGATAAACCCAACAAAAGTATATACTGGGGAAAAGGACCCCTATTCAATAAATGGTGCTAGGACAATTGGATAAACCCATGTAAAAGACTAAAATTGGACCTGCACCTTTCACCATTTATAAAAATTAACTCAGGATGGATAAAATATTTAAATCTAAGACAGATTTAAACAATAAACAATAGAAATCCTAGAAGAAAGTATGGGAAAAAACTCTTGAGGATGTTGGATTGGGAATAGATTTTCTGAAGAAGACTTCAGCAACAATCACAACAAAAATAAACAAACAGGAACTAATTAAACTGAAAAGCTTTTGCACAGCTAAGAACACAGCAAGGAAAGCAAATAGACAACCTTCAGAATGAGAAAAGATATGTGCATTTTATAAATCACATGAAGGTGGTAACTATAATCTATAAAGAACTCAAATTAATCAACAATAAAAGAGCAAACAATAGCATCTATCATTAAGTAAGAGACATGAACAGAACCTTCTTTGAGGAAGACAGACAAATGGATAACAAACATGTGAAAAAATGTTCATCACCCCTAATCATCAGAGAAATGCAAATAAAAACCACCCTAACCCTAATGGAAGAGCCCACATCACAAAGTCCCAAAGTTGCAGATGGTTGGATAGGTTTGGAGAGAGGAGGACACATTTACACTGTTTGTGGAACTAAAAACTAAGACAGCCTTTTTGGAAAGAAATATGGAGAATCCTCAAAGAACTCAAATTATACTTCCCATTTGACCCTGCAATCTCAATATGAGGCATCTACCCAGAAAAAAAAAAAAAAAAAAATCATTTTATCATAAAGACATTTGTACTAGAATGTTTATCACAGCTCAATTTACAATCACCAAGATGTAGAAACAACCTAAATGCCCATCAGGAATGGATTAACAAGCTGTAGTATGTGTATACCAGGGAATACTATACAGAAATAAGAACAGATGTTGATTTTACGTCTTTTTTTATTAACCTGGATGGAGCTGAAACACATTCTTCTTAGTAAAGTATCTAAAGAATTGAAAAGCATGTATCCAATGTACTCAATTTTATTATGAAGCCAGTAAAGGATCTAACCCATGCCCACATAGGAGAAAAACTTAATTCTGTTCAAGTTAGGGGGGGTGGGAACAAAGATGGGGGAGAGGTGGGAGGATTGGTGTGCTCCCACTTAAAGGGCACAAGGTAGGGAGGGGTGTATGGCATACCTTCTGGGTGCAAGACACAACCACAAGAAGGACTCTAACAAATTCAAAAATTGTGACCCGGTTGTTTGTGCTCTCACAATAACCTTAAATAAATAAATCAATCAATCAATAAATAAATAAATAAAAATAATGTTTCTATAAACTAAAAAAAAAAAAAAGAAGAAGAAGAAGAAGAAGAAATTAAAAATAGGCAATGTCTATTTTCAATGATACACAGAAAAACCAAGATTAATGAGCATACAAAAATATTTCTTACTAATAAGGCAAAATAAACATTATTGTGATGTTACATATGTATATTGGTTTTCATCCATGGTTTCTGGCTCATAACTCCCATAGTACCTGTTATTCTGAGGAAGGAATGTGACACAAAGATGCTGCCAAGAATCTGGACAGACCTTGTTGGGTAGATATGTTCTTTTTTCCAATCACATTTCTGTGTAGTGGTCAATAATGCCTATGATATGAAGCTTCTGTAAAAACTCAACAGAAATGGGTTGACACAGAGCTTCTGCATACCTAAACATAAGGGGATTCCAGGAGAGTGATGAGGCCAAGAATAGCATGGAAGTCCCATGCACCTTCCCTATACCTTACCCTCTGCATTTCCTCATCTGTGTCCTTTGTAATATTCTTTATAATAAACCAGTAAACTTAAGTGTTTCCAAGAGTTCTGTGAGTCACTCAAGCAAATTAATCAAATCCCAAACAGGGAAGGGGTGGTAGAAACTTCAACTTGAAATCTCAACTTGAAGTCTGGAGGCTGGGACTTGCAACTGGTGTCTGTAGCGGGTCAGTCTTGGGGTCTGAGCCCTCTCCCTGTGGTTTCTGACACTATCTCCAGGTAGGTAGTGTCAGACTTGAATTAGAAGACCCCCAGTGGATGTGTGTGGGGGAAACCCATATTTAATCACAGAATTCTTCTTCTATGTGATTAATTGTTGACTGTTGTAGAGTTTAGAGGAAAGCATGGTTTGAGGAGGATTTTCCCAAAGTAATTACAAAAACATACAGTAAATTATCATCTCAAAAATTGTAAAGATAAAATATAACTCCCAGAATGATGAAGGTAGAGAAAAAAGGCATCCCTGTACTACTGATAGAGGTAAAAATTTAAACATGTGAAAATAGCTCACATCACAAAGTCCCAAAGCTGCAGATGCTGAGGAGGATATGGAGACAAGGGAACACTTTTACATTATTGATGGTATTGTAAACTAATACAGACTCTTTGGAAAGACATATGGAGAATTCTCAAAGAACTCAAAATAGACCTTCCATTTGCTCCTGCAATCCCGTTACTCAGTATCTACCCCAAAGAAGAAAATAATTTTATCATAAGGATATTTTCCCTGAATTTTTTATTGCAGCTCAATTTACAAACACCAAGATGTGGAATCAACCCAAGTGCTCATCAACCCGTGAATGGACTAATAAACCACAGTATATGTATACCATGGGATACCATTCATAAAAAGATAGAGACATTACATTTCTACCATAAAAAGATAGAGACATTACATCATTTATATTAACCTGAATAGAACTGGAGAACACTCTCTTTAGTACAAAATCACAAAATGGAAAAGAAAATATCCAATGTATTCAATATTAATATGAAACAAGTAGATGAGAGATGAGCTAATATACTTCCACACAAGAGAAAAAATTCAAATGGGGGGGGAGGGGGAGAAGGCAGGTAGGAGAGGGGAGGAAGGATGAGGATTGTGTGTTCCCACTTAATGGGCATGATGCAAGGGTACATGGCATACCTTCTGGTTGAGGGACAACAACAGGAACCTTACTTAACAAACACAAACATCATAACCTAATTGTACCCTCATATTACTCTGACATGAAAAATAAACAAAAAATTTCAACAGTTTTGGATAATATTTGGGCATTTGTATATTCATAACCTTAACAATGTTGTATCATTTAGCAACTTAATACCATTTTTAAAGCGTATTTAAGAAACTATAACATTTACAATATAGACTTGAATGAAATGAATGTACTAACATACCGATTTAATAAGAAAATATAACAAACTACAGACAGTAGTTATCTCCAGGTTATGGAAGTGTCTCTGATTTTAATGAAACAATATTACTTTCACTGTCATAAAATTAATCAACACTTATTGCTCTTTAATCTATTATTTATTCATATCATAATCAAGTAATGCACCAAGGTGGTTAAGGGGAGCTCTTTTCTCTCAAAGATTGTGGAATAAAGTAAACCACTCCTGAAAATGCTAGCACCCATTCTGGAATGGCATAAATTTTATAATAAACCACGAGGCCAAAAGAATCTTTCTCCTGGTGTCTCTCTCTCTTTCTCTCCCTCCATCCCCCAACATGGCCTGTGTCTGTCACTGTGAAGTTTAATCCTTTTGCTGATAGTCAGGCAATTTCAGTAGTACGGTCTTAAATCTGGATGGGGGCAGAGGGATAAAATGCTTTTCTCTGGACATATGTGCCTCATTATGTCAGTCTCTTTATAGCTACTGGTTCAGGGTGACCTTGAAAAGAAACACCCTGCAGAGCCAGAAGTTCCTTACTGTTCACTAGAGAATGATGTTGGAGGATTCAATGTGTAAGAAGTTATTTTATTTCTGATACAGTGTGTAGCACCGGCTCTGTGCCTATGAAGTGAGTAAAGATACTTCTCTGTACATAAACCCTCAAAAAAAGTCCCCCCCTGTAGAAAAGTACATCAATTGATGAGGTTCTTGAGATCACATATGTTAACTATGTAATAAATACCTGCTAAATGAATAAATGGAAAATGAGTAATACACTGCAAGCTCTGTTGCTTGGTGTCTGTTATAAAGGTCTGTTCCACCACATGTCTTCAAAGGGAGGATGTGGGCCCCTCTTTCTATGGAGACCTCAGCCTGCAGTGTTCGGGCCTACCAGAAAGAAACTTCCTAGCTCAAACTGCTCTCTCAGCTGTAATGTGAGGACAAGGGCCATAGCTCCTGGTCAGCATGAGCTCAAGCTGCTTTCTTGGTTCCAGTGGATAGAGAGGGTATAGGGGAGGAAGGGTCTGAATTAGGAAAAATAGTTGCTGCCACAGATTCAGAGAGAAAGGAATGTTTATAGACAGTTAGTATGATATGGAATTGCAAATTAGTACAGCATCTATGAAGAATAGCATAGAGATTCCTTAAAGAACTAAAAGGCCTACCATTTTATCCAGCAATCCAACTACTGAGTATTCACCCAAAAGAAAAGTAGTTTTATCAAAAAGACATCTGCACTCAAATGTTTATTGCAGCACAACTTACAAGCACAAAGATATGGAATCAACCTTCTTGTCCATCAATTCATGAGTGGATTAGCAAAATGTTAGATATATGCACTATGGAATATTTCTCAGTCTTGAAGAAGGATAAATTAAGCCTTTTTTCAACAATTTAGATGGAACTGAAGACCATTATTCTAAGTGAAGTATCTAAGGAATAGAAAAACAAACACTACATGTACTCACGATTAACCTGGAACTATGTGATGAGCACACATGCTCAATAAAACTTAGTAGAAATCAGGCAGGGAGGAGGGGGAGGAAGGAATAGGTGAAAACCTACATAATGGGTATAGTGAACACCGTCTAGGTGACAGGCACACTTATAACGGTGACTTTGCATCACAAAAGTGACCTATGTAACTACAAACATTTGTACCCCCATAATAGTTACAATAACAAAGAAAACTATTTGCAACAAAAATGAACACAACTTCATGGATGAATCTTACAAACAGTACACTGAATGAAAGAAGCCACACAAATAGCATTTTACTGCATGGCTCAAATTTATAAAAATTTCTTAAACAGATAAAACTAAATTATGATTTTAAAAAGTCAGAATAAACATTGTCTCTGGGATAGAACAAAGATTGACTAAGAAAGCCCTTATGGGAACATTCTTGCTTGATGATAGATAAAGATCTGGTTTACTTAGCATTTGTATTAGTCAAAATTCAGTGAATGACTTAGGATTTTTACAATTTATTTCTTATAAACGTAACTTCAAAAGAAAACTGAAAATGTACATTGAATTCTAGTTAATTCTATGCATGCTGAAATTTTGGGGAGTAAAGGGCTATATGGGTTATCTACAGCTCTGTAACAAATTACCCAAAAATGTGGTGCATTAAAACAAACATTTTCATATCAGTTTTTATAGGGGAAGAATTTGGGTACTAGCCTGGCTGGCTGCTTCTGCCTCAGGAAGTGGCAATCAAAGTGATAGCAGAAGATATAGTCACCTAAAGACTTGACTAGGGCTGGAGAAGCCGCTTCTAAACTTACCCACATGGCCACTGGGAGGAGGCCTCAGTTCCTTTTCATGTGGGTTTGCCATAGAGCTGTTCATGACAAGACAGCCCGCTTCCCCAGAGTGAACAATCCAAGAAAAAATGCAAAAAGGAAGCCTTAGTGCTTCCTTTTATGATCTCGCTATAGAAGTCACACACCATCACTTCTTCCATCTAACTGGTCACACAGAAAAACTGTGATACATGAGGGATGGGACGACACAAAAGTGATACTATCAGGAGGTGAAGATCGTCTCATCTCAGGGCTGTACCAGAGGATTGTGATGTCTACAACTTACCTTAAATGTACTACATAAAAGATGGACGAATAGATGAATACCCGAATAAGTAAATTTATAGGCTTAAGACAAATTTAAAGACATAAAACAAAATAGTAACAATTGTTGAATCTAAGTGTTAGGTATATATATACATATATATGTGTGTTCACTGTACAGTTCAGTAAACTTTTCTATGTATGTTTGAAATTTCCAGCATACAATATTGGAGAAAAACACTTAAGTCTAAGGAGACATGGGAAGACATGGCTTCCTATAAATAGAAAAGGAAATCTGTAAGAAAAGCTCTAATTTGGAGGCAGAGGTACTAAAGGGTGAAGGTTGAATGAAATACAAATGTTTTTGCAGGGGCAGCATTAAAGGAAATGTCTTTATTGAGTATCTAGCAGAAAAGTCTGAGAGAGCCCCGAGTGGACACCTTATTTGACCCCAAATATCATGGGGAAAAGCAAAGACATTTTCTAAGGGTGTTGGTGACTCAGATTGTGGCAGAATGCTGTAGGGTTAGTATTCAAGAGGAAACAGCAATGACCCATGTTACTGTGAATGGATTTCTGAAGACCAGATGGGAACAAGTGGCACCTCAGTGGCTGTTATGCAGACTACGAACAAATCACCTAAATTCCATATAGGCCCATGCACTCTCCTGGACCCAAACAAAATTCCAAGGTAAAAACGGTTGGGATCATATTGAATCAGGGAGTGAGAAAGAAAAGCTAGAAATCATTATTAATGGTTAGTACTTTTTATGAGCATTATGTATATTTCAAATTTGTAAAAGGGATAGAATTATTTTCTGTAATTGACATTAATAACTTATTTAAATGTAAGGATATGACAGAAAAAATTCTATAGAGAAGGGAATAAGCTCACTTGACAATTACTATGTGTTATTATTAATATAGCTATTTTCTTAAAGATAGTATGAGTTTTCCTTAAAGAGTATCTTTCAAAAGATTTTCTTAGGAATAAAACTGTTTATGTGTAAAGCACAACAATGAAGTGCAACCCTAGGGTCTGTGTTTGACTCAGGCTTTTTATGTTTTTCATAAAAACTAAAAAACTAAAAGAAATTAATATGAATTAGTCCAAACAGAAGCTGAAATACATGTGCACCCAGACACAGGCTGAGACTGAAACGGAAAGAAAATCCCAGAAGAGCAGAGTAATGGGGAGTGACAGATACAAGCTAAAGATGCTGTCACTACCCCTAGCCCTCTTTTGTCCTGCCCCTATAGCCTCTCTGGAGAGTCTAGGTAGGAGTCTTAGTTACAGACAGCAGAAAAAAACTATATGCACACAAAGCAATTCAGAACAATATATACAGAGTAAGACTGCTCCTCCTCTCTAATTATTAGCAACTTAGATGAAGTATCATGAATCTGGGGTGATGGTGGAGGATGAGGGAGGAGGATGGCTCAGACTACCTCTGAGAAGCAAAACTCAATTCCAAGAGGTTTGACTTCCTCATCCATGAAGGGATTCCAGAGGATTCAGTTACCTTGACCCCATGCACTTTGGGGAAAGCATACACATCAAATGGAAAATAGCAACTATTAAGTCTGCGATAAGGCCATATCATTTATTTTTATATTTTGTTTATAAATTATTTCTCTTTTTATTTTCATTTTGTGTATAAGTGTGAAGGATCTGCATTATCAACCTAGGAGCAAGTAAGAGAACCTCAGAGGTTATCCCTGTTCTGCATCACCCTTGAGGAAGTGCAGAGCAAGCCAGGGGAGAAGGCCTGCCTGGTAGTGATGAGAGGGCTGTGAGACAATTCAATCCCCAGCTGATTCCCCAGCCTGCTCACAATCCATAGCCCTGAGGACACATTCTGCAGGTGTGGCTGGATTTTCTGAAGCCCAGTGTCATGTTCCAGAACAACTGACAGAAAAGTAAATCCTTACCAATTCAATTATTCTGTGACAATAAAAGGAAGAACACTTTTAAGAACGTGTAACTATTTTTTTTCATTATAAAGTAGAATCTTTTTGTAACATGAATAAGTCCCTAACACACTTTATTTGCCTATTCTGGCTTTCAGATGCTAGAATTTCTTAAAGCAGAGCCTACCTATATTTAATGATGCTGGTTGCTGTAGGCAATTCCCACCTCCTCTCACCAAGACAAGAACAAGATCTCCCAAGGAGCATTCCAGCTCTGAACTCCAGTATCGAAGGACACATAAAGGCAGCTGTCTGTTAAGAAGGCAAGCAATGAAATATTCTGTAAAGACACTCAGTTAAATTTCCAATTAAAATGATTTAATGCCTTCATTTTTTAAGTTTTCCCAAGGTTTGCTGATGACTAAAATTATGTAATGAAGCTTTCAAGGTTTTAAATCTGCTAATTAATCTCTGTACCTTTACAATAACCCAGAGCAATAAAAGGCACAATGGAAAGGAGCAGATTAATGTGTGAGGGGATTAACCCTTGGGAGGCTGGCTGGTGGTTTAAAGTGCCTCAGAGCATCACGTGGCCACATGGGCAGGAAGCAACCTTGTGAGCAGTCTCATGGGATGGCAACGGTATCAGAACAGATTCTGCTGCTCTTGAAATCCCTATTGCAATGCCCGCTGCATGTCAAACCTCTGCAGTTCACAGAGCTGGGCAAGTTGGGGTACAGGGAAGAAGATGGCACTGGAGAGTCCTGAAAGGTAGAACTTGCAGAAACAGATTTCAGTGAGTGAGGGTGGGAAAGCTGAAGGAAGAAAAGTGTAAAGGAGATCCAACCAACCACAGTCTGTGTGCTGCATTCACGCAGATGTGAAGAGGAAAGTCACTGTTTACTGGTCACACAGGTCTGGGAAATAGATAGACACATACCTTGGAGCAAAAATACTCTAGATTTGTGACTCGAAGCTGAGTTGTACCTAAAGGAAATGTTTCTTATCCCAGACTAGAGCCAACACAGGGCCCAGATGTGTTTTCTTTTCTGTGTTCCTGGTGTTGGCAACACTGCCCATTATTTACCTACTGTCTCTGCTCCATGCCTGCCTTCTACATGCTGCTCAGGGATGCTGGGCCTGGAAACTGCAATCTGTATTTCTCTGGATTTCCTGCCAGAAACTGCTAGCTTCTGTTTAGGCTGTGCTAGCAGCCTTTCTTTCTCCCTTTAGTCATAGATGCTAAAGGGAGAAAGAAATGGAGAAGTGGAGGAGAGAAAAGCTCCTTTGCATTTTCTAACAGCAGCAGCAGCAGCAGCAAGCTACTTACAGATTGCTCCTGATAAGAGGCAGAGCTGGGATTGAACCTGGGTTCTGTTGACCTCATCAAATATTATATACTTTCTCTAATCTTACACTACTGCTTTGGCAGAAGATTAGAAGACAGAAACATTAGAAAACCTTAAGAAGGATCAGGAGAGTGGTTAGCAATTCTCCAAGTACAGAGAAACTGAGATCTGAGAAGAGGCAGCTGGACTTGACAATGCAGAAGCCAATGAAGGCCCCTCTGGCAGCAGGTTTGGCAGAGGAATAGAGACTATGACAGGTGGAATTGTATGCTTTCTCCCATGACCTTGCCCCTGGTGGTAGGATAGCTTTGCATTCAGCTTAGAACCTGTGATTTGCTTTTAGTCACCAGATCATGGTGGAGGTGAAGAGACTTTGCAGATGTAATCAAGATCCTTAATCAGTGTGTCTTAAGCTCACCAAGAGGGAAATTACCCTGAGTGGGCCTGACCTGATTAGGTGAGGCCTTTAGAAAATGATGAAGCATCAGAGATAGTCTCCTGCTGGCCAGGTGGAAAAAGTCAAACTGCTATCTTAGGTGAACCATCTGTGGAGAGGGGTGGCCTTTAGAAGCAGACACTCTCAGTCTTCCACATGCAAGAAACCGAATTCTGCCACCAACGATGTGAGTTTGAAATAGGTTAAAAAAAAAAAAAAAAAAAAAGCCTGATGAGATGATAGCTCCAATAAACACTTTTATTTCAGCCTAATCAAACTGAGTGGATGACCCAGTTAACTCATGCCCAAACTCCTGATCCCTTGAAATATATATGAGATAATATTAATTTGTATTGTTTTAAATTCCCTAAGTTTGTAAAAAATGGTTTTACAACAATAAAAAACTAATGCAGAGACAGAAACCAGATTTCAAGCAAATACACACATACACACACACCCATGCATACACATGTACAGGGTCCCTCCAGCCTCTGGATGAACAGAATCTTGATACCAAACAAACTCAAATTATCAATCATGCTATTGTTGCCAACCTGCCTGAAATAGCCAACTGCTAACATCCATTCACCACACTGGACTTCACAAAACAGCAGTCTCATCCCATATAAAAATGGGTTTATATACCCATCTAGAATCTTGTATTAAATTTCTGACATAATTTCCATGTTCCAGGCCCATGTTTTTTCCATTACAACATCTTAAGGAAAGGGAAAAAATTAAAAAGAGGCAGTATCATCTGAATATTTTAATTAGTATTGGTTGACTATAGACAAAAGAGATACTAAAGGAGGTCTTTAATTCAATTATGGTATTAGGGGTCCTCAAACTACGGCCTGCGGGCCCCATGCAGCAGTGTGATTGTATTTGTTCCCATTTTGTTTTTTTTACTTCGAAGGAAGATATGTGCAGTGTGCATAGGAATTTGTTCATAGTTTTGTTGTTTTTTTTAAACTATAGTCCGGCCCTCCAATGGTCTGAGGGACAGTGGACTGGCCCCCTGTTTAAGAAGTTTGAGGACCCCTGGAGACTCTCACTGATCAGTAATAAAATAAAACCTGTGAAAAGAGAGTTAGCAATAGCAATGTGGAAACCAAAGAATTATAATTTTGAGGTCTCAGCAATTGAAATGGAAATTAATAGTGTTCATACAGCTTTCCTAGTTGACTAGCTAGTTTCCTTCCGTGGCAGTACTTTTTATGTAGACAGTAAAGGTGAAAGCATGCATGAAGAGTTCACAAGGGGATACACAGATTCCCCACCACCACCCCCCACCCCAGTAAACACGCTAATGCAGAAACTGGTAGCACAACTGATTTGAAATTCCTTAAGAAAGCAATCTGAATAACCTTTTCAATTTATTTTCCACACCTTTCCTTTGGCAAGCATTCTATGTCCTGGTGAAGGCTCATTTCCCCATCTACTGCCAAAGGCTACCATTTCACATCACACGTCAAAACATAGGAAATGTCAAGGTACTGAAAACTGACACTGTGGCAAAGAGAAGGTGAGCCACAGCCATTGTGGAGAAAGCGGGGTCGAGGTCCTTCTCAACAGAGCCCTGCATTGTCCTGGCTCTCCTGCAGCTGTGCTCACCCAAGAGCAAGAACTGTGCTCCACAAATACCCCTCCCGAATACCAGCCACAAAACACAGTTTGTGACTGAAAATGAATCTGATGGCATGATAGTTAAAGCAGTGCCTATATTCAAAACTCCAAACTACCTTTGATCTTGAAAAATTTATCATGCTTTTAAAAATATCCGTAGTTTAACTTAATAAACTATTTAGCTCTTACCCATGCATCTGGCCAAACATATTGAAATCTTTCTCAAAGAAATTTATGTTGAATCATGAATTTGGCTCTCTAGACACTCTTGCAGAAACAGAGCCATGTAATTGAAGACTTGGGAAGTTTTGAAGGTTTTGGTTCTTGTATAGATCAAATGCTGATGTACACTGGGTCTTTGGCCAAGTCATGGAATTTTTTCAATTTCAAAATGTGAACTCTGTTTCAGACCTTGCACTTTTTCTAGCCCTATCATTAGGAACTCTTTTTTGCAAAGAGAAATCTTGGCACCTATTCCACAAAGCATACTAGAACTTGTAATGTCGTCAAGGTAACCAGAGATGGTCATTTGGAATTTACTGATTTCAGCAGTGAACTCATGTATTATGAAGCTTCCTAACGCTGCACAGGCACACAAAGCCACTGATGAGATGCTTATGTTGTTCAGAGGCAAAACCAACTCTGAATGAAGGATAATTTTAGGGGCAAGAAGGTTAATGTTCTTATCAAAAGTAAAAACTGCCTTTTAGTTGAACATGTAAAGGTTATACATGGAATGAAATAGTTTCATAGCAAAACAGGAGTGAAGATAGAAAACTAGCCTTCCAAAAACTACGTGCTGATGAAAGGAGAAAAGGAGAGTCCCATGGCATCTCTTTCATTAGTCTTTTCTCCCAATATTGTTATTTGATCCCTTATTAAACTTATAAATAGTATCAAATTTTTTGTCCTGTCATTTTCCCTTGTCTTAGGTTTAGGTAAAATCTATGACTACACATCCTTGGTACTGGATGTAGAAAAGGTACTGGTAAGTACTTCATCCTAAGACATCAATACTAATTCACCCTTTTTCAGTTTCTTAACCAAACATGGTCTATGACTTTGGCAGTGCCAGAAACAGCCAAGTTCATCACATCTCTCACAATTCTGTGTTAGTTCCTTTCACCAAGCACCAAGAATTCTTCACCAAGTAATCAAGTGTTCTATCCTAACTTGCAGTGGTCCCTACTCTGGTTTATCTGGGTTCTCACATATCCATTTGCACTTGCCATGATAGTTCTTTATCCAGGACTGTGATATAACTCCCCTGCTCAAGAGACCCACCACCAGCACCACCATCTATGCAATCTGCCTGCTGTAAAAACCACTAATATCTTTCACTATATCAGCACACTGTACAAACGTTTGTACTACAGGGGCAGAGTTGAGTAGTTGAGAATGACACCATATGGCCTAGAAAGTCTAAAATATATTTCCTACCTATTTCTTAACAGAAAAATGTTGCCAGGCACTATTCTAATCCATTCATTTCTAGTCATATACACATCACTATTAATACAAATCATTCATCAAAGCCCATATTCTTCTATACACATTGGGATGTCACAGAATGTCAAGAGAAGGTAAGGGAGGTTCTCCCTGGAGTGTCAAGGATCAATGGGAAGATGACAAGTTTTCTTCTTTATTTATATAAAATACTCAGTTCAGAGATAAGCTTAAACCATACTCTGTCCCAAGTTTCCTATCCAGACATTAGAACATTATAAAAATAATATGGGTTGCACAAAAATGTGAATGTATTTAGTGACACTGAATGGACACTTAAAATGATTAAAATAGTAAATATTGTGTTATATACATTTTGCCACAATTTACAAAAATTATATAGGTACTGGAACTGAATCAACCTTTGCTTTCTCAAAATTATCCCAGAGACCCAAGGCCATGGCAGCCAAGACAGAAAGTTCTAGAACCAGCCATGAAGTTCTATATAAAGATGAACAAAATGAAAATATAGAATGAATATAGATGAAAATATAGAAAATATAGAAAAATACAGATGAACAATAAAGTTCATCTATAGAGATAAAAAAATAATTTAATAATCCACAGTTATAGTAGATAGAATTCTTTCAAGAAAACCATCTTTCAGGATTTTAACAGCCAATAAACAAGTTAGATAAAATAAACAAATTTATTATAGATACAAATTATTAAAACTGACAAAGAATGGAAAACCAGAAAAGCATATATCTTTAAATAAATTTAATTTATAATTTAAAAAACCTTCTCACAAAACAATTTTTGTTCTATATTGTTTATTTGGTAAATTAATATATATATTAATTTATGTAATATATATATACATATATATATATATATATATTTTTTTTTTTTTTTTTTTTGAGACAGAGTCTCACTTTCTTGCCCTCAGTAGAGTGCTATGGCATCATAGCTCACAGTAACCTTAAACTCTTAGGCTCAAGCCATCCTCTTGCCTCAGCCTCCCGAGTAGCAAGAACTACAGGCACCCACCACAATGCGTGGCTATTTTTTAGAGACAGGGTCTCGCTTTTGCTCAGGCTCGTCTCTAACTCCTGAGATCAAGCAATCCACCCACCTCGGTCTTCCAGAATGCTGCAATTATAGGTTTGAGCCACCCTGCCCGGCTATTTATTTATTTATTTTGAGACAGAGTCTCACTCTGATGCCCTGGGCACAGTGCTGTGACATCATAGCTCACAGCAACTTCAAACTCTTGGGCTCAAGCAATCCCCTTCCCTCAGCCTCCTGAGTAGCTGGGTCTATAGGTGCCTGCCACAACACCCATCTACTTTTTTCTATTTTTTAAGTAGAGACAGGGTCTTGCTCTTGCTTTGGCTGGTCTCAAACTCCTTAGCTCAGGTGATTCACCCACTTCAGCCTCCGAAAGAACTAGGATTACAGGCACAAGCCACCCAGCCCGGCCACTATTTAGATTTTTAAATGATGAAGCTGTATTTTATGTTGCTTACATAAATTGTTATTGTAAATAAATAATACCCACGCATCTTTTGCCTCCAGGCTGCTGATGGGCCATGACACAAGCCACACCTGTCTAGACAGTTGGTGGAGAAACTTTGGGGAGTTCATTTGTGTGAGTGAGGGGCTAAGGGCCCCATTGGAAAGAACTCTTTCTAAGAGAAGGGAACAGGCATAATGAGCTAGCTCAGAGAAAAAGCTTTGCTCAATGGAAAGGAAGAACTGATTGTAAGCTATATTGGCATTTGTGAGTTAGATGTATCTGTGGGGCTGAGCCCCAGGCTCTACAAAACAATGGAGAACCAGCAGCCCCACAGCACTGCTCCTACAGTAAAGCCGACAGGAGCACTGGCCACTGCTGGCAGGTGTAGGGCGCCAGACGGGTGTGGCAATGTCCAGCAGAACTGATAGCTCCGTGGGGCGTGGTGGGGCAAAGGGAGGTTGCAGAGCTGGAGGAGGGGAAGAGATGGAGGAGGGGTAATGGTCATTGCCTATCCTTGTCCTCTGGCACATGAACCACACGTCCTGGGGATGCCCAAAAGATGTGGTGCGAGGGTGTGGGACCCAGACAGGAGCTGGGATCCTGCACTGGCAGGAAGAAGCAAGACAGACACACTTGGAGGTGGAGGAGCTCCAAGGAGAAGCGCATGAGAGGCGTGTGTGGAGGCAGAGCAGAAGAGGGAGCTACAGCGTCTACATGGGAGTGCCCAGGAAGATCTGAAGCAGCTGACACCGGAGATTCAGGGTTACAGACAGGCAGCAGGGCGGGCACAGAGCGGCGTGTGCGAAGGCCTGGGGCTGAGAGAGAGCTTCTCAGGCTGATTATAGCTAGTACAGGGCAGTGGTAGAAGGTGAGGCCATAAAGGAATTTGGACTTGATCCTGCAGGCACTGGTGAAGTTCAGAAGAGAGTCATTTAGCAGGGAAATAAGATGATCAAATTTTCCAGGAAAGCTTTTAACCACCACACTCCCTCCTCTTTTAGCTAACACCCACCCAGTGAGCAGTCTGAGAGGGAGAGTCACTTCTTCCAAGAAGTGTTCCCTCAGCTAGCAGCCAGCCAATGCGTCTAGGAGTTCCCAAGCACCTTCAGTATCTTCCCTGTTGCACTGTGTCTTAATGACCTGTGTCCCACACTTTCTGTCTTCCTTCATACACTGTGGCATTGGAGGCCAGGGGCGATGTCTGCAGTGTTCTAGCCTGTATCCCCACCCTCTGCACAGTGCCTGGTAGTATAAGTACTCGATGTGTATTTATTCAATGAAAAATGAGAGTATAAGTTTCCAACCTGAGCTATAGAGTATGAGTTGAAAACTGATAGCAGGGGGACAAGAGAGAAATCTCTAGCTACAGTGTAGGTCAGAAATGATGAGGGCTGACCCGAGGCAGTGATGGTGGAGTTGGAGAGCAGGTGAGGGGGGGGAAATATTCAGGAGGCAGAACTGATAGGCTGGGGTGATTAGACGAGGGGAGTGAGAGAGCCAGGTAAGAGGAGGGGGGCTCCTAGAATTCTGGATGATGGATTAACCAAGACTGGCTACCCTGGAAGAGGACAATGTGTGGGTGAAGATGAAGAAGACAGTTTCAACAAGCTGACTTGCCTTGCCTGTATGGCATACAGGTGGAGAGGTCCCAGGAGGAACCAGGAAACCCAGGACAGACTTCTGTATTGAAGCTAGAGATTAAGGAGATGTCAGCCTGCAGGAGGTGGGTAAAGACCAGGAGGTGAAACAATCAGCCAGGGAGAAAAGAGGGAGATGAAAACATAAGGCGGATGCCAACTTGTAAGAGTAGCTGAGGAGGAGCCAGGGAGAGAAAAGCAGGGATGGGAGAGGGAGCACAAAAGCAGCTGAGAGCTTTAAGGGAGATCCCGCATCAAAGACTAGCAAAGAGGGTCCAACAATGCAGGAAATAAAGTCTGCCTGGGCCCTCCTGTATAGTTGAGAAAACTGAGGCCTGCAGAGGCAGACTGAGGTGTTGGTGGCCGTGGGCAATTGGTGCCTGTGGTCGTATACACCAGTGGCTATCAAATTATGATCCCTGGGCTCCTAGGGCCTTCTTGGAGGGCCCACAGGTCAACGCCATTTTCCTAATGTTTTTTGATCATTTTCCAAGAGTTTTTTGATCATATTCACTTTCTGGACACTTGCACTGACAATGTGAAAATATCAGTGTTTGGTGAAACTTCTGAGGTCTTAAACCAAATCAACAACGTAACACCAAACTGTACCAGAAGTCATATTCTTTAGCCCCATGGACTTGCAGTTCAACAAAAGGCCAGCTTCATTTCATGTAAGAATGTCCCTGATGGAGTAATAATTATTAGTTGTATTAAAATGTGTCCCTTGAGTATAAGCCTTGCTAATAATAGTCTATTCATAAAGCACTCCTGCTGAGTACCAAAGTACTGGAAGTATTTACATGATGGTTTGCACTGCAAGTTGAGCTACCTGCTTTTTTTCATAGAACATCATTTTTATGAGAAAGAATGACAAACGATGATTATTCAGACTTGGGCATTTAGCAAACATTTTCTCAAAAATGAAAAAAGTGAACTTTTAGGGGATCTGCATAACTCACTGAATCGTGGTTTTTCAGAATGACCAACATATGATGTTACAAAATCAGGCATGAATAAATGACCTATTCAAAATGTGAATAGCCTTTTGGCCAGAAACGCCATATTCTAGTAATTCACCAAAAAGACAAACCCAAAAGGAAAGAAGAGAGACAACCAATGCACGTTCTCTAGGCATTTTATAAAACATGGAGTTGTTCCTTTGGCCACATATGTGCAAACCTGCAAGAAAGATGGTATTGTAAATATCAAGGAAATAGGTGCTGTTCAAAAAGGCATGCCCCACAAATGTTACCACAGCAAAACCAGAAAAGTCTACAGTGTCACCCAGCGTACCTTTAGCACTGTTGTAAACAAACAAGGGCAAGATTCATGCCAAGAGGATTAATGTTTGCAATGCACATATTAAGCACTCTAAGAGCCAAGAGAGCTTTCTGAAACTCATGAAGGAAAATGATCAGAAAAAGAAAGACACCAAAGAGAAAGGTACCTGGGTTCAACTGAAGCACCAGCCTGCTCCACCCAGAGAAGCCTACTTTGTGAGAACCAATGGAAAGGAGCTTGGGCTGCCTATTGATTCATGACATAATATGTATAAAAAATAAAAGGCTACTGTAAAAATGCTTCTGTTCATTGAAGAAAATTGTGGTGTCCCCTTCCCTCAAAAAATATTTAAAGCAAATTTTAACAGTGATCTAAAAACAAAATGTGAGATAGACCAATGGAGTTTAATTTAGCAGACTATGAGAAGTTCATTATTTGGGGAGAGATTCCATATTGCAACTAATTTTTTAGAAACTGCTATTTGCCCAGTTTTGGTAATATATCAATGATCTTAAAAGGCTACTAAAATATTGATACTGGCTCAGCACCCATTGTTCAGTGATTAGGGCACCGGCCACATACACTGAGGCTGGCAGGTTCGAACCCAGCCCCAGCCTGCTAAACAACAACTACTACAAAAAAAAAAAAAAAAAAAATAGCCAGGCATTGTAGTGAGTGCCTGTAGTCCCAGCTACTTGGGAGGCTGAGGCAAGAGAATCACTTAAACCCAAGAGTTTGAGGTTGCTGTGAGTTGTGTCTCAAAATAATAAATAAATAAATAAATAAAATATTGATAACTAGTTTTTCCAGCTATAAATCTGTACAAAAACCTGGATTTCCTTCATCTACTTCAATCAAAACAATATACACAATAGACTGAACACAGAAGCAGATATGAGAGTAAGCTGTCTTCTATTAAGCCAGACATTAGAGGGATTTGCAAAACTACAAAACAATACTATTCATTCTCTAAATGGTTTTGTTTTAGAAAATATAGGGTTTTTTTGTTTCTTTGTTTTTGTTTTTGAGACAGAGCCTCATTTTGTCGCCCTCGGTAGACTACTTTAACATCACAGCTCACAGCAACCTCTAACTCTTGGGCTTAAGTCATTCTCCTGCCTCTGCCTCCCAAGTAGCTGGGACTACAGGTGCCCGCCACAATGCCCGGCTATTTTTTTGTTGTAGTTGTCTTTGTTGTTTGGCAGGCCATGGGCCAGGTTTGAACCAGCCAGCCCCCGTGTATATGGCCAGTGCCATAGCCACTGAGCTACAGGTACCGAGCCAATATAGTTATTTTTATAAAAGGTATATTAACACATAATGAATTTGTAATTTTTAAATCTTCACTTTCTAATATTTACTAT
The DNA here is from genome assembly GCA_963574355.1 of Loris lydekkerianus. Lineage (NCBI taxonomy): Eukaryota > Metazoa > Chordata > Mammalia > Primates > Lorisidae > Loris > Loris lydekkerianus. The sequence continues at coordinate 39,545 of CAUYPK010109497.1, forward strand.
TTTTCTAATATGACAATTTCTAAAATATTGTTTCTAATGTTTCTCATATTTCTAATATGGTAAATATTATTAAAACAACATAGATGAAAGTTACTTGTGGTCCTCCCTAATTTTTTTTCTTTTAGAGACAGTCTCACTTTGTCACCCTCGGTAGAGTACTGTGGCGTCACAACTCACAGCAACCTCCAGTTCTTGGGCTTAGGCAATTCTCTTGCCTCAGCCTCCTGAGTAGCTGGGACTACAGGCCCCCGCCACAAGGCCTGGCTATTTTTTGTTGCAGTTTGGCCAGGGCTGGGTTTGAACCTGTCATCCTTGGTATATGGGGCTGGCACCCTACTCACTGAGCCACAGGTGCCGCCCCCTCCCTAATCTTTAAGAGTATAAAAGGGCACAGCATTAGATATATCAGTGATTTCTTTTCTTTTTCTTTTTTTTTTTTTTTTTTTTTTTTTTTTGCACTGGGTAAAATGCAATGGCCTCATAGCTCACAGCAACCTTAAACTTCTGAGCTCAAATGGTCCTCTGGCCTCAGCCTTCCAAACAGCTATGACTACAGGTACTTGCCACAATGCCTGCTAGTTTTTCTATTTTTAGTAGAGATGGGGACTTGCTCTTTCTCAGGCTGGTCTCAAACTCCTATGTCCTGGCCCCTATGCCTTGTCCTGTCCCAGCACAAAGGAAACAGGCATGACACGGATAGAAGTACAAGCTCGCAGGGTGGCACCTGTAGCTCAAAGGAGTGGGGCCCTGGCCCCATATGCTGGAGGTGGTGGGTTCAAACCCAGCCCTGGCCAGTAACTGCAAAAAAAAAAAAAAAAAAAAGAAGTACAAGCTTGCAAGAGGCAGACTAACCATAAGTGCAGGGTAGCCCCAAGCAACCTCCTCGTCAGTAGCTATTTGTTGAGACTGAAACAGACCAGTGACGGGAGTATTGGATAATGACCGTGTTCTTAGGGATTGCCACGGGCTCCGCTCTTTCTCTGCAACTAACACCTGCGGATAAATTGCCTGAGCATCCGAAAGTACGCACCCAATCTGCAAATCATCTCGCCCAGAGGCCATCTGGCTCTCCACGTTCTCTACACTCCTGAGCTGAAGCAATCCATCCACTTTGGCCTCCCAGAGTGCTAGGGTTACAGGTGTGAGCATCCACGTGTGGTTACCATAGGCAATGAAAGAAAAAAATACACAGCAGCAAAATTAAAAATGTTTTATATCAAAGAACACTTTTAGCTAAATAAAATCCATTGCACAGAAGGGGAGTGGGGGAAGCACCCATAGCCCAGTGGTTAGGGCACTAGCCACATGCACCAGGGCCGGTGGGTTCGAACCTGGCCCAGGCCTGGTAAACAAACAAACAAAAAAGAAGCCAGGCATTATGGCGGATGCCTATAGTCCCAGCTACTAGGGAGGCTGAAACAAGATAATCTTTTTATCCCAAGAGTTTAAGGTTGCTGTGAGCTATGGCACTACAGCACTCTACAGAAGGCAACAAAGTTAGACTTTGTCTCAATTAAAAAAAAAAAAAGAAAAAGCACATATGTGGTAAAGTTTAACATTCAGAATACATCAGAAGCCCAACTATTCGGCTCGGCGCCTGTAGCTCAGCAGCTAGGACACCAGCCACATACATTGGAGCTGGCAGGCTCCAATCCCACCTGGGCCTGCCAAACAATAATGACAACTACAACCAAAAAATAGCTGGGCATTGTGCCAAGCATGTGTAGTCCCAGCTACTTGGGAGGCTGAGGCAAAAGAATCGCTTAAGCCCAAGAGTTTGAGGTTGCTATGAGCTTTGACACCACCACACTCTACTCAGGATGACATAGTGAGATCCTGTCTCAACAAAAAATAAATAAAGAAGCCCAACTATTCAACAAAAAAATCACCCCATTCAAAAAAGGGAAAAGTAACTGAACAGACGTTCCTTCAAAGAAGATAAACAAACAGACAAAAAGTTCATGAGAAGATGCTGGAAATCACTAAAAACACAGGCCAAAAAAAAAAAAAAGAAAGAAAGAAAGAAAAAATGAAAAATAGGCAAATGGGATTACATTAAACTCAAAAATTTCTTTCTTTTTATTTATTTATTTATTTTGTTTGCTTGTTTGAAGTTTGGCCAGGGTCGGGTTCAAACCCACCACCCTCAGTATGTGGGGCTGACACCCTATCCACTGAGCCACATGTAATAAAGGACACAATTAGAAGAGTGAAAAGGCAACCTACAGAATGTGGAAAATATTTAAATATTTGCAAATCATATATTTGATGAGTTAATATCCAGAATATATCTTAAAAGGGAAATAACATGATTTTTAAAATAAGCAAAAGACTTGAGGTAGACATTTCTCCAAAGAAGATACAGGAATTAGCCATAAGCATATGCAAAGACACTCAATAAGACTAATCACTACAGAAATGCAAAGCCGCTAAGAGATACCCCCTAACACCCATTAGATTGGATACTATCAAAAATTTTAAAATGGACAATTGTATGCTGCCTATAACAGACTCACTTCATATTTAAGGACATGTAGCAACTGACAGGGAAAGGATGGAAAAGATACTCTATGCAATGAAACCAAAAGAGAAGAGAGGTAGCTATACTTATATCAGATAAAATAGACTTTAAGTCAAAAACTGTAAAGCAGGCTCTGCGCCTGTAGCTCAAGCAGCTAAAGCGCAAGACACATACACCAGAGCTGGTGGGTTCAAATCCAGCCCAGGCCTGCCAAACAACAAGACAACTGCAACCAAAAAATAGGTGGGCATTGTGGTGGGTACCTGTAATCCCAGCTACTTTGGAGGCTGAGGCAAGAGAATCACTTAAGCCAGAAGATGGATGTTGCTGTGAGCTGTGATGCCAAGGCACTCTACCCAGAGTGACAGCTTGAGGCTGTCTCAAAAAAAAAAACAAAACCCAAAACAAAAACTATAAAGCAAGACAAAAAAGGTCATTGCAAAATGATAAAGAATATAATTTATTGATAAAATAATATAATTATAAAAATACCCTTGAACAACAGTTTTGAACTTGTGTAGGTCCACTTATATGCAAATTTCTTTCAACCAAACAAGGATTAAAAATATAGTATTTGTGGGGTGCAAAACCCATGTATACAGAGGGTCAACTTTTCATACTCGAGTCCCACAGTTGCCCTAGTTCTGCTGATGAGGGACTTGAGTATGCACAGATTTTGGTACACATGGGAGTCCTAGAACTATCCCCCACATATGCTAAGAGACCACTGTACATGCACCCAACTTCAGAGCATCTAGATATATAAAGCAAATATTAACATATCTGAAGAGGGAGTGAGAGACAACAATGAAATAATGGTAGGGTACTTAAATACCCCATATACAATAATACATCATCCGGACTGAGTATCAAAAAGGAAATATTGAACTTAAACTACACTTTAGACCAAATGAACCTAACAGACATATAAAGAACATTCCATTCAACAACAGCAGAATTCACATCCTTCTTAAGTACAACAGAATATTATCCAGAATAGATCATATGTTAGGGTACCAAACAAGCCTTAATAAATTTTAGAAGACTGAAATCAAGGATTCTTTTCAATCACAATGGTAGAAACTAGAAATTAGTAATAGGAATTTTGGGAAATTCACAAACACATGGAAATTAAACAACATGCTCCTGAATAACTATTGGGTCAAGAAAGAAATTAAAAGATAAGTTTAAAAATATCTTGGGACAGGGTGGTGCCTGTGGCTCAGTGAGTAGGGCCCTGGCCCCATATACCGAGGGTGGCAGGTTCAAACCCGGCCCCAGACAAACTGCAACAAAAAAGTAGCTGGGTGTTGTGGCAGGCGCCTGTAATCCCAGCTGCTCGAGAGGCTGAGACAAGAAAATCAGCTAAGCCCAAGAGCTGGAGGTTGCTGTGAGCACTCTACCGAGGGCAACAAAAAAAAAAAAAAAAAAAAAAATATATATATATATATATATATATCTTGGGACAAACAAAAATGAATGTACAACCTATTAAAACTTATGTGATGCAGCAGAAGCAGTTCCAAGAGGGAATTTTAAACCAATAAATGCCTACATTAAAAAGGGTCCCAAGGAGAGTGGATTAAAGATGGCAGCTGAGTAACAGCTTCCCTGTAACTGGGCTTGGCGAATCTGGGGAGACAAGACTCCAGACATCTCTGGCTGGTGGGATCTGCCTATGATCATCCCTTTGAGGATACAGGGACCCAGGAAGGGACTTCTGGACCCCAGGAGGAAGACAAGAACAGTGGAAAACTGGCAAGTGGCTGCGTGTGTTCGATCAACCTAATCACACCGGCAACTGTGAGTACAAGCAGCAGGGAGACTGCAAACTGGAAAGGTCTTACCTGTGAACTTCTTTGGTGTTCTTGGACTTGGCGCTCAGTTGAGCTGCATTGGGGAGAGCTTGAGCAAAAGTGTGGAGAACTTTGGGCATTGTCTGGGGCCCCAAAAGGAGCCACTGAGCTGGGCTAAGTGAAAGCCATTGTGTG